>JALXJV020000012.1:35352972-35530472 GCA_024633595.2 Lepomis macrochirus
AATCTAATCAGTAGTGTTGTTTTTTTTAGTATTTTCTTGTGAATGGTTTATTTTGGGTCTTTTGAATTGCCGTATTTATGTGGGCAAGAGGGACACACAAAACCAGCTTGTCCACAGAATCCAGTAAAACTTACACAGATGCTATGCACCCCAGAAGAAATGTGAGCCTGGTCTGCAGGTGAGGCCAACACTTAAAGAGACATCAAATGAAATTAATGGTCACAACTTGAGGGTACTGATAATCTGTCTTTCCCAGTTGTGTTAGGTCATGATTTGTGAGTGCTTATTGATCTGATAGAGCCGAGTCCCACCTGTAATATGGCCCTGATCAGGGCTCAGGCATAGGCATCAACACAGCATCCAGGTGGGACAGATTACACTCTATGTCCCCTGCCTTTTTATGATGCTGAGGTTGAGGTAGAGCCAGGAAAGTCTTGCAAATCTCGTAGGCAGAAGAGAAGACTGTGTTGCGACGTTGGAAGATTGCTCCTAAATTTCTATGCAGAAGGCACACATGATATGTGCTTATTTTATTTTGAACTGATAATATTTTGTGTTTATATTTCATACTGAAAGTAAAGTAATTGTGTTTGTAATTATATTATTTCAGTTTTTCACGGTGTTTGCTGGTCAAAAGAAGATTATTTGTGAAAAGGAACAAATAAATACTGGTCAGACATCAGTTGGAGCGTGGCTTATCTGTAGTAGAAGAAAAGCTTGGGAGCAGTTATACTGTCTTCTTTACTATCAACACAGGTCAAGAAAACAGCTGATGGTTACTAAAGTATCCAGAGAGTCAGTCCATGATTTAGATCACTCCATTCCTTGGGCTGGCCAACTAGGGAAACATAAAACATTAGCTTGTATCCGCTGCTATTTTCATTGACGTAAGAATGTAGTCCAGGGGCCGTATTACAGAAACGTCCAAGCAGATCCTATCCTAACTGCTCAGTAACCATGGTTATAAGGGTTAGGAACTGATTTAGGAAAAAGGCCATTACAGATTAACAGTTCCTAAGTCAATATTCCTTTCCTAACTTCAGATAGGAAAAGTGTATTACAGAAGCATCCTAACTTCGTAAAATCTTAAATAAACTCTCCTAACTTTAGGATAGCTGTTTAGCTCTCCTGACTTTTACTTTTCCACCAGGTAGTGTTTGCTAACTCGTTTAATCCACATTGTCGCTGTTTAATTGCTTTTACAAAATCAACAAAATGTCAACGGGCCGAACTTAATTGATTCTACCGATGTGTTTGATGACAAAACCCTCGTTAGTAGAAAGGCCCATAAGTAAAGGCTTGATGTAACAAAATGATCCTAATGCAAGTCTTTGATAGAAGGAGATCGTTAGAGACAAGAAATAGCCTACATGAAAAACATGATGACATTAGCCCGCAGCCTTTATCAGCATTTCCCGAGAAGAACTATATGTTTCTGCCGGCATCAGTGAGGGAGCACAGGAGGAGCGACCAGCGGCTTTCCTCTGCTCAGTGGACGCAAAAGTTGCCTTTCTCTTCGTATCACTTGTAAATGGACTTGTTTTCTTTTTGGCAGCATTAACGCTCCGCTGGATGCCGGATATGCGGCGGTGACTGTGTCCACTATTTTAGCCCACTCTCTATCTGACTCTACCCGAGTTAAGCGTTATGTGGATTTGGATTTCTCGACGGTGGTTACCAATAAAGTCATCTGAATTGAAGTTCAACGATAGTGTTTGTTTTTGCTCCATTTTGAGTCTATGTTTCATTAAAAAAATACGAAATACAGCGATTAAAATCAGTTTAGCTCGGCGACAAGAGAAAAGCGTCATCGGTTGCTAGGTAACAGACATAAAAGTTGATAACCGATGTTGGATTGCGGATTTAGGATTTCCTAACCTTGAGATAAGACGGATGAAGTAAGATAAGATAGGATTCCTAAAGTTCCTTAGGATTTGCTTCTGTAATACCAAACTGAGAAAAATCCTATCTAGACTCTTCCTATCTTAACTTAAGACCTAAGATAGGAAACTTTCTGTAATACGGCCCCAGTTCTGCAGGAGTTGACCTCAGTGTCAGTAAACATCAGCAAAACGTCCAACCAGAGCTCCCCTCCAGCCTCAACCAGTAATCAATACACCATTTGAAAGTGTGGGAATGGACATTGTTGGCCCAGTGGAGAGTTGTAAGTCAGGAAACAGATTTTGGCCCCGTGTCCACCAAAGTGTTTTTTTCCTGACGCCAGCGTCTTATTTCAATTGATTGCAATGGGAGCGCCACGTTTTTCCAAGCTGCTAAAAACGGCAGGAGAATGACAAATACTAGCAACGTATCAACGGTTACTATCCTGAATCGGGCTTCCTTGAACCTCAGCTCTTGGACCAAACGGTGGTACTCGCCAAGACGTTTCCTCCTCGCCCACAAAATCACATGAACCCTGATGCAGCAAGCCCGTCCACTCTCTCTACCTGCACCAACTTTATGTTTAAGCTGCTGAAGGATGTATATGAGTTGCTGGGAGTCAAAGGTTTGAGAACTACACCTTACCATTCACAAACTGATGGGCTGACTGAATGGTTTAATCAGACACTCAAACAGATGCTCCGTAAGTTTGTTGATGACACTGGCTTTGATAGGGACCAGTGGCTGCCTTACCTGCTGTTTGCCTACAGAGAAGTGCACAAGCTTCCACTGGGTTTTCACTATTCAAGCTGCTATTGGTCATGGTCCTGAAAGAAATGTGGGAGGGACCCCCAAGTGGGAAATAACCTCTTGATGTTGTTTCTTCAGAAGAGAGAGAAACTGGAAAAAATGACTGCCGATGGCACACGAGCACATAGTGTCACGTTCTGCCTGTCGGCCAAGAAATTTTGAACCCGGCCAGAAGGTGCTGGTGATGCTGCCTACAGAGGAGAGCAAGCTTCTGGCTAAATGGCAAGGACCCTTTGAGGTAATTAGAAAGATCAGCCCTACCACATCTGAAATCTCCAGTTTCTTATGATTGATTGTTGGGTTTATTTTAGGTCTAATTACAGTAATTTAAGTTCCCCGTTACACTGCTGTTTGGTGTATGCTAGCCTGTGTGTATATATAACCCTCCTTGAGTGTCATTCGTGAGGTCCGGTTTGTTATGTTCAGACTTATGGTGTAATATTGTTACGTTAACATCAGTTTAGTTAAGACCGACATTGAGTAATTCTGTTGATACCTTTTTGTGTAATATGGTTTTGAAACTTTAATTGATTTTGGTGGCTAATGTGCTGGCCAAGATTAATTCTTGCCAGCAGGTGGGGCTGTCGCTGTTTGCATTCATGTTTTGTGCATTGCATTAGCTAAAAGTAAGGTCATAGGTCGGCCAGGAAACAGGAAGTAAGTCCCACATGTTTAGTTATGCCGACAGAGACAGAGGTCGGACCGTTATTCTGAATCTGCATCCATCCTTCTTTGTTGCTTTATGGGAGCACTGCCTGTGAGTACTTTTAGTCATTAAAATGTTCTCAAAGGGATTATCAACAACTATTTTGGCATTTCAAGTGTTTTATGGAATAGCAGTTAATATTAAAGTCATGCTAGTAGCATCCACTCAGCCTTGCTCTATGTAGCTTTAGCATTTGCATTTGTTTACTTCTTACGTATTAATAATGGTGAATGTACAGCTACATTTGTTTATTCACATATTTGTTATCGCTTCTCTTTGCATGTTGCTATCTATATGCCAAGTGTTTGCAATTCTTCTCTTCTTCTAGCTGTGCTCAGTTTGAACAGTGAGGGCAGAACAGTGAAAAGGCAACTTCATCAGCGTCAAATCTCAGGTGGATAGACACATCAGATCTGCTCCAGAACCGTACCATGTCTCAGCAACAAGATGAGGAAATCATGTCATCCCGCACTCAGGCATCGAAATCATCAAGGCTCTCTAGTAAGTCAACGGCAATGTTAATTACTATACATTTGGGTTATACAGTTGGCATTTTTTGCAGTTTTGGTTTGTGTGTTTTCCAATTATTTCTTTCAGTTTGGTTGGTTTGGGTTAATTGATTTGCATGTCTTGATTTATTTTTGGTGTTTTGCTTATTTGTTTGCCACTGTGTATTTTAAATAGTATAGCATTTTAAATGATTGGATTCACACACGTATTTTAGGTAAAGATGGCATGCCGTTTTTAATCGGTTTATTTAGTGGGATTGTTTTTGTTATAATATTCTTGTTCTGTTGTGTTTATTTATTATTTTTTTGTTAATAAAATTATATTTTTCTAACTGTGAAACGCTCTCTGCCCTGGCCTTACTTTAACGAACCTGTGTGACCTATCTTATTATTTCCTGGGGTGAAACTCCCCAGGTGGCGTTGTTGGCAACTTATATTATTTAACTTATTCTTAGTTCCAATAAAATCACACCCTCGTCTTGCCACACTAGCATTAGACCTTACGGTTCACTGCCTCACCAGATTAGTGGTAAGGATACTGTCTGCCAGCCATCCCAATGCTTCGCAGTGTGCGAACCTTCACCATGCTCTAGACCTCAGATTCCCTCACAAGAGAACGTAAATATGTCTGACCTCACAAGATTTCTAGCCAGACGGGAGTTGCTCACTGGAGGACTTACAAGGTTTAGCGACAAACCAGGCGATTACTGGGCATGGAAATCCTCATTTGAAAACACCATTCAAGGTCTACATCTAACGGCTAGTGAAGAACTTGACTTGTTGACCAAGTGGTTGGGTGATGAATCCTCTCAACATGCAAAACGCCTCCGAGCAGTGCATATCAGCAACCCTTCCTTCGGACTGACCAAGGTGTGGGAGAGACTGCAAGAGTGTTACGGCTCTCCTGAGGCCTTGGAAAGGGCTTTGCTTGATAGGCTAGAACATTTTCCCAGAATTTCAAACAAGGACCCTCATCTACTACGTGACCTTGGGGACCTCCTTTTAGAAATAAATTCTGCCAAAGACGAAGGCCACATTCCAGGATTGCTTTACCTCGACACAGCACGTGGAATTCATCCCATAGTGGACAAACTTCCATTTGGTCTGCAAGAGAAATGGATGACACACGGAACAAAGTACAAACAAGAACATTTGGTGTCATTTCCTCCATTCTATGTTTTTGCCACCTTTATAAAGAACGAAGCCAGAATGAGAAACGGCCCCAGTTTCACGTCTTTAGCTCCATCACTTGTCACAACCTCCAAACTTCCAACCACCAAAGTGGACAAATATCTGGGGAAGCATGACAGAGCAAGGATCCCCATCACGGTAAACAAAATGGAAATGGTTTACTCTGAACAACGGCGAAGCACTGGACAAAGAGTCGAAGACCCTAGTAAAGAGTGCCCCATCCACAGGAAACCCCATGCACTCAGAAAGTGCAGGGCATTTCGAGAGAAGTCTCTAGAAGAACGTAAGGCTTACTTGAAGCAGAATCATATCTGTTTCCGATGCTGTGCTTCTTCCAGCCATCAGGCCAAGAACTGTAAGGTGGAAATCCACTGTACAGAATGTGACAGTGACTCACACATCGCTGCTCTCCACGCTGGCCCCGCACCATGGACAGCTCACCCTGTTGCAGAGCCTGTCACTGATCATGGCGGGTAGCGAGAGTCGGATTTGCCCACTGCCACTTCCACATGCACGCAGGTGTGCGGCGATGAGATTAGGGGACGCTCATGTGCCAAGATCTGTCTCGTCAATGTCTACCCAAAAGGTCACCATGATAGGAGACTCAGAGTGTACGCGATTCTAGATGATCAAAGCAATAAGTCTCTGGCTAGAACTTCCTTCTTTGACATCTTTGGCATCACTAAGACCTTTTCGCCATACACTCTTAAGACTTGCACAGGGGTTTCAGAGGTGACTGGGAGAAGAGCGAGCAATTTCATAGTGGAATCGGTTGATAGCAGATCCAGTCTGCCTTTGCCCACGCTCAGTGATATGCTCCCCGACAACCGAAATGAAATCCCGACTCCTGAAGTTGCTCACTACCATCCTCACTTCAAGGACATTGCTGCACAGATTCCAGCGCTTGACCCACAGGCAGATATTCTACTGCTATTTGGGAGAGATGTTATTCAGGCCCACAAAGTGCTTGACCAGCGGAATGGGCCCCCAAATGCTCCGTTCGCACAGAGGTTGGCTCTGGGATGGGTTATTGTAGGCGACATCTGCCTGGGTGGGGCTCACAAGTCTGGGCATGCAAACGTTCTTAAGACAAGCATCTTGGAGAATGGGCGACCAAGCTACTTTGTTCCATGCCAAAATAACATCCAGGTAAAGGAAAGCTTTGGCTGCAGAGGTCACCACAAGATTAACTCTCCCTTTTTTGGACAAGGCAAAAGGCTAGCTGAGGCTGATGTCATGGGAAGAACAGTCTTTCAACAGACAAGTGCAGATGAAAAACCTGCTTACTCAATAGAAGAGCAGGCCTTTGTGCAGATAATGGAGAAGGAAGTCTACCAGGATAATGCGAACAGCTGGGTGGCTCCATTGCCCTTCCGCTCCCCAAGACCACACCTCCCCAATAACAAACAGCAAGCTAGCCAACACCTCGCCTCAGTCCATCGCACATTGAAAAAGCGTCCTGAAATGAGACAACACTTTGTGGACTTTATGCAAAACATATTCGACAGCGGACACGCAGAACCAGCGCCAATATTAAAGGAACAAGAGGAATGCTGGTATCTCCCCTTCTTTGGGGTTTACCACCCTCATAAGCCAGATCAAATAAGGGTGGTCTTTGACTCCACCACGGAGTGTCTTTAAACGATGTCCTTCTTACAGGCCCCAATCTTAACAACAGCCTGCTGGGTGTCCTCGTGCGGTTCCGCAAAGAGCGTGTGGCAGTCACAGCTGATATCAAGCAAATGTTCCATTGTTTCTTGGTACAGGAAGATCACAGGAACTTCTTGCGCTTCCTCTGGCACCGGAACAATGACATGGGGGAACCTATAATGGAGTACCGCATGACGGTTCATGTTTTCGGGAATAGCCCGTCACCCGCTGTGGCGATCTATGGGCTCAGGAGGGCGTCCCAAGATCAAGAGGATGATGACTGCACGACAAGGCGCTTTGTGGAACGGCATTTCTATGTCGATGACGGTCTCATCTCTCTTCCGTCCGATGATGAGGCTATCGCTGTTCTCCAGAGGGCCCAAGAAACGCTGGCTTCGTCCAATTTGAAGTTGCATAAGATTGCTTCTAATCACATCAGTGTAATGAAGGCGTTTCCCAAGGAGGACCTTGCAAAGGGCCTAAAGGACCTTGACCTCGGAGCAGACCTCCCACCCATGCAACGAAGTCTGGGGATAAGCTGGGATGTTGCGTCGGACGAGTTCACCTTTCAGGTGTCTGCTACGGAGAAGCCTTACACTCGCAGAGGCGTGTTGTCGACCATAAACAGTCTGTATGACCCGCTCGGGTTTGCAGCTCCAGTCAGCATTCGAGGCAGGGCCTTGCTAAGAGAGCTCACCACAGAGGCCTGCGTGTGGGATGATCCACTTCCTCCCAAGAAGCTTAAAGAATGGTGTGAGTGGAAGGATTCCCTCAAGGATCTGGAACATGTAAGGATCTCAAGGACATACACTTCTATCGGCCTCAGCAGCTCCACAAACAGGGAGCTTTGTATTTTCTGCGATGCCTCTACACAAGCCATTGCAGCTGTGGCCTACATTAAGGTTACGGATCCTGAAGGCAGGAGTGAACTCGGATTTGTGTTTGGCATGGCCAAGCTCGCACCACAACCAGAAGTGACAATCCCCAGGCTTGAACTTTGTGCAGCGGTTTTAGCTGTGGAAATAGCAGACATGCTTGCAGAGGAGCCGGACGTTCGGTTCCATTCTGTGAGGTTCTTCACCAACAGTAAAGTTGTCCTCGGTTACATACGCAATGAATCTAGACGGTTCTATGTGTATGTAAGCAACCGTGTGCAGAGAATCAGAAAGTCATCACTACCTGGACAATAGAACTATGTACCCACGAATGAAAACCCGGCTGACTATGCGTCAAGGTCAGTCCCTGCAAACGCCTTGATGTCCAGCGTGTGGCTTAAAGGGCCAGACTTCCTGTTGAAGCTAGCTGAGGACAAGGCTGATAATGCAGCATCCTTTGATCTAATTAACCCCGAGGCTGACCCTGAGATCCGTCCTCCGGTCACATCTTGTGCCACTCAGGTTACAGAGTCACCCTTGAATCCCAGGCATTTCGAGGCGTTCTCATCCTGGAGACTGCTTGTGAGAACAATAGCAAGGCTGATCCATGTAGTTAGCTCCTTCAAGCGAGAAAACACCATGAGCCATTGTCAAAGCTGGCACATGTGGCGGCTGTGGCTCAGGAGGTAGAGCGGGTTGGCCGTTAATCGGAAGGTCGGCGGTTCAATTCCCGGCTCCCCCCAGGCTGCATGTCGAAGTGTCCTTGGGCAAGACACTGAACCCCGAATTGCCCCTGGCGGCTGTTCCGCCAGTGTATGAATGTGTGTGAATGTTAGTTTCCGTTTGAGCACTTAGGCTCAGTGTATGAATGTGGGTGAAAGGTGAATGCAGATGTAGTGTGTAAAAGCGCTTTGAGTGGTCGAAAAGACTAGAAAGGCGCTATACAAGTACGGAGCATTTACATGTGCAAAAGTCTCTACCCAGAAGACTTTGCCAAGGCTAGGGGTGTCATCTCACGCAGTCTTCAATACAAGGCCTTCCCTGAGGTTTTTGCATGCATCCAGGCAGGGAAAGAGATCCCTAAGCAGAGCCAGGTCAGAAGGTTGTCTCCTTATATAGATGACGTAGGTTGTCTCAGAGTTGGAGGTCATTTAGCACAAGCTGATCTTGAAAGTGACGAAAGAAACCCAGTCATTATTCCTCCCCGTCACCATTTAACGACCCTACTGATACGACACTACCACCAGCAAGTCCGGCAACAAGGGCGTCACTTCACAGAAGGTGCATTGAGGTCAGCTGGCCTATGGATCATTGGTGGTAAGCGGTGCATCAAGCGGAATGTACAGCTACATTTGTTTATTCACATATTTGTTATCGCTTCTCTTTGCATGTTGCTATCTATATGCCAAGTGTTTGCAATTCTTCTTCGCATGTATTTGTAATGTATGCGAATGTTTCCACCCAGAACATTGTATTAATGTGTAGCTTACCAGAGCCTTCTTTAGTGCCTGAAACATATGCTTTGTTATTTTTCCCAGTTTCACTCTAGATATTTGAAGGGAACGTCTCAATAAAGAAGACAATACACCTGTCACATGTCTAGGAGTTTATCTGTCTGCTTAGCTGTGCTCAGTTTGAACAGTGAGGGCAGAACAGCTAAATAAAGCCTAAACTATACTCCACCACAGGACGTGAAAGGAACCAACTACCGGCATGTAATCTGTCATCAGCTTTGGCTTCACAAGGTCACTGGGAAGGTTGGCTGGAAGCTTTTTATATGTATGTAATGCACAAGTCACCTTAGGTCTTCAGCTGGTGGTGGATATACAGTGTCTTGGTGCTCTTGAGGTGAAGATGAAACAGTTTCTGTTTCATTAACTAACATCACGGTTAGTTTGAAACAAATGCCATTTGCTGATGTTTTTGTGTACACATGACCCAAGGCTGCTGTAGTGGTGTAATGTTGGCACGTAAATTAAAAAACAAAATTGCTTGGGGCTTCTTGACATGACACAACACAGAAGGGAACATGAGCTGCCTGGGAATTTCTTTGCCTTTTCACGCAGCTTTCCTATTTTGTCTTGCCAAAGAATATAAAGTCTACTATTTTAGATAAGACTTCTTCTTTCAGATATATGAAGTTAATTTGTTAACTCATGTTCGGGAGCGGGACCACGCCTCAACCACACCTCCAATCACCTCCGAGGCTACATATACCGCTCAGCCTGCCGCACTTGTTTCAGATTGCTCGATGCAAGACAGACAACGATCCACGCTCAACAGCATCCTGTTTCAGATCGCTCGATGCAAGAAAGACAACGATCTACCTTCAACAGCACACGCTCAACAGCACGCTGTTTCAGATCGCTCGATGCAAGACAGACAACGATCCACCTTCAACAGCACACGCTCAAAGCGCACGCTGTTTCAGATCGCTCGACTCAACCTCCCTTTCCCTTCCCTTCATCTATTCATCCCTACACACATTTGCTCATCTTCTGTTCCCTGCATCTTCTCTTCCCTTATCCCTTCATCTCCTCTTCCCTGTTCCCCTCATCCCTTCACCCCCCCATCCCTGCTTCCAACATCCCTTCATCCCTCATCCCAGCATAACTTCATCCCCCATCCCTGCTCCCTTCATCCCCTCAGCTCTTCCTGTTCAATCAGGTCACAGCTCTCTTATGTCTCATCTAGGAACCGTCTGGTTGGCTTGAAATAAGCTCAGGCGAAAACACTTCTGAGACAGAACCCCCACACTGAGTCTCTTTGCCCAGTCTCCCATACACCCTCTCAGACCAGCCTATCAGACGACATCCTTCTTCCACCTTCACCCTTCCCCTCTACATGCATTAATCCATCCTCCATAATCCGTGCATTCCATATTCGCATGTACCTCTAAATCACACATTGTTGTGGCGTGGTCCTTGCTAGTGAATCTTCTGTTGCCATTTCCGTACAGTAGTCCAGTGAGTCCACTTCGTGATGTCATTAACCGATACTGATTTCCTCTAACTCACACTTAACCTTATGCACATGACCCCAGTTTTTTTGAAATTGTACAGGGATGGAAAAGCCATGACTTGGTTTTTGAACTGCAGGTATTCCATTTATAGTATCCACACAGACGCCTCTTAAATGGTCCTTTGCTGTTTTACGGTATTTCCTCTGGATATGTTTCACCATAGTTTTCTTAAGGCAAATAAGATTGCAGTGAGGACATTTGACCTTTTTCAGGCTTAATCTTAATGTCTTATTCTTCAAGGCAGCAAGAACAGAAGAGGACATAGCATTTAAACTTGAAACCATTGGTACAGTTGTTGAAGTATCAAGGTTAAAATGGGCTGCTCTGGAATCTGGATCTTCTGTGGAGTGGATGCATGATGTTTTACATAATTGTGAAATTGTGAGGAGGGAACAAGTGTGGCTGGAGGAGCAGTCAAGTCTGGAGAGGGAGAGACTGTCTTTGGTGGAAGCAAAGAAGAAGGCATAGATGCCAATTGGTCTACATTAGCGTTGGAATGGGCAGCAGCTAAAGTGGATGACAGCGTGGCTTGACAAGCTGTCCTTCCATGTTTCATCTTCTTATAATAGTTTTGTCACATAGGACAATGAAAATGTTGCCCCTCCCTGCAGCTTAATTCCGCTAATTTATAGTAAAACAAGATGATTTAAATTTAGATTCTTTCTGTTAAACTTTTGAGATCAAGAAATTTAGATGAGGGATTTTGATTTAAGAAACTTAAAGGAAATAAAGGGCGGCACGGGCGGGAATAAGTGGTTAGCACTGCTGACTCACAGCAAGAAGGTCGTGGGTTCAAACCCTGGTTGCCCCGGCTTTTCTATGTGGACTTTGCATGTTCTCCCCGTGTTCGCGTGGGTTCTCTCCGGATGCTCCGACTTCCTCCCACCACCCAAAGACATGCAGGCTAGGTTAATTGGCGTCTCTAAAATTGTCCTAAGGTGTGAGTGGTTGTCCCTGCTGGCGACCTGTCCAGGGTGTACCCTGCCTTTCGCCCAATGTCAGCTGGGATTGGCTCCAGCTCCCCACGACCCTGTACGCATAAGCTGTTGATGATGGATGCCGGTGAAAATGATTACCTTGACTCCTCCTCACTAGGTCATTTCACAGGTATAATGAGGGGCTGGGTGACAGCTTGAGAAGTTCCTTTGTTTGAGAGAGAGGGAGGGGGACTGAAACGATTAGTGACCGTATAATAGATTTTGAAGAGTTTAAGTTTATAGGTTCTATTAAGTCAACCACGAACATTTTTTGTTTTGTTTCTTTGATCAAATAAATGTTGTATTTGAACGAAACGGAAGGATCTCCATGAGTGCTTTTACATACACACAAGTCACTATCTTCCTCCAAAAAGGCATCTGAGGAACAACACAACAATAGAAAGAGACGCCATGACACAGATTTAGGGCCCAAAACCAAGATACTAGAGTCACTGATACAATTTGTCAGGTTTCTTGTAGTAGAACAGTAAATGTTTACATGTGTTGGTGGCAATGGATGTCCAAACAAAGTCAGAAACACAAGGTGAAAGCATCAATCCAAACAGAACTGACCCACACAAAAAGCAGGCAGGGTGATTAACAACAGGTGTGACACATTAGGGAAATCGGGGCAGACAGGAAGCTAAGCTAGACACAAACACCAAGCACAGACAATATCAAACTGGAACAAGCTGAGACACAGAACAAAGACACAGAAACAAAGACCAGAACTGACCCAAGATCGTGACAAGGTAAGCATCATTGTCAACATCTTAAGACAAACATCTCAAGCATTTTAAAGCATCACTATATAACATCTACTGTACTGCCTCTCAGAGAGATCTCAATGTGTGTTTTATAATAACACATTTTCAGACCCTTTCCCTCTTCAGCACGGGGTTCCACAGGGTTCAGTCCTTGGTCCACTGTTGTTTTCGTTATACTTAGCGCCACTGGGTCAAATCATTCGTTCTTTTGGGATTGCTTTTCATTGCTATGCTGATGATTTACAAATATATATGCCAGTTATTGCAGGAAATGCATCTGATTCGGTTAAGCTATCGACTTGCTTGGTTGCTGTGAGAAGCTGGTTATCAGCTAACTTCCTGTTACTCAATTCAGAAAAAACTGAGATGATAGCTATTGGACCAACTAGATTAGGTCATTTGTATGACAATTTTACTCTGTCCATTGATGATTCGGTCATTCAGTGCAAGGATAGAGTAAAGAATCTTGGGGTAGTTTTCGATCGGTCACTGTCATTTGATTTGCATATTAGAGGTGACCAAAGTAGCCTTCTTTCATCTCCGAAAAATCGCAAAGATTAGATCAGTATTGGCACTGAAAGATGCTGAGGTCCTTATTCATGCATTTGTTACATCTAGGCTGGACTATTGTAATGTACTGTTCTCGGGCTGCCTAAGAAAAGTTTCGCGAGGTCTGCAGATGGTCCAGAATGCTACAGCTTCAGTATTCTGACTGGATCGTCTAAATACATGCATATAACTCCTGTGCTGGCCTCACTGCATTGGCTCCCTGTTCAGGTTAGAGCAGATTTCAAGGTTTTGTTATTAACATACAAAATAGTGAATGGTCTTGCACCATTATATCTGTCTGATCTTTTAAATTCTTATGTGCCCACACGATTGCTGCGCTCCCACGGGACAGGACTTCTGACTGTACCAAAGGTTAGGAAGAAAGCGGTTGGTGAGCTGAGCCTTTTAGCTTCGTGCTCCAACATTGTGGAACAGGCTTCCAGCAGAAATTAGGCTGGCATGTTCAATTGAGGTTTTAAATCTAAGCTTAAGACCTACTTATTCACTGCTGCTTACGAGTCCTAAATGTTCAGTTATCTTTGATGTTTTTGTATAGTGGTATTTACTTTTTACTGTCTCGATTTACAGCGAGGGACTGGCAACCTATCTGGAGAGTACGCCGCCTTTTTCGCCACTGTGCGCTGGGTGGGATGGATGTCTCGATTTTAAATTTTTACTGTACTGTTTGTATTTTAACTATATTCTTTTTGTAAAGCACTTTGATTGAAAGCGCTCTATAAATAAAGTTATTATTATTATTATTATTATTACTTATACATTAGACTTTCTCTTTGAAACTGACATGTACATATCATCACTCCAGACACACACATGCATGCATGCTGTGCATGTTGTGTTGTATATACTGTCATATCCACCTACCTTGTGTATATAAAAATGCATGTACAAAAATATTTATTCCAGTATCCTTCCAGTATCCTCTTGGGATTGTTGTTTATTATGTAGTTTTTATAATGGAAGTTCAGGAACAATAGCCTCGTTGTCTCTCACAAATGCAACACCTCATGCTTCACTCATTTCATCCACTTGTGCCTCTCTAATCCAATCACCTGTCTTCTTATGCCTTCCAGAGTGGGTGTTGCCATATTCTGAATGGCCAAGAGGGAATCACACAGCTGCACTCAATCCCTGCTGAGGAGTGCAACACGCCTGGTCCAGCAGGTGCTCTGAATGATCCTCTAACAACCAGAGTAATGGAGATTTGGCCAAACTACTGGGAAAATGGCTTAATAGCAGAAAACAGACCACTACACGTATATAAGCCTGTCTAACTCCTTCCTCTCCCATTTGTCAAGTCTCACGACCATCCGTTTGGACTCAGACACACACTAAAGTTTAAAGTCGACCGCAATCCGTACGACGATCGGTCCGTGGTCTCTGAATCTTCTCTGTGCATAGATAACATTACATTCAGTCCCATGTGGCCAACCACTTATCCACCACCATCGCGCTCTGTTGTCCACGATGGTGATGTGCCTAAGCACCGCGTCGTCCACAGTTCTCCATCCAGCAGCTCCGGTCCCGCTCTACTGGACACACACAGCTTTTCCACCACCGACTTTCGGGAGAGGTTATTTATTGACATGACAACTGATGAAAACTGTGAGAAAATGTGATCCTTGCATTAGATCAGCGATTCCCAAAGTGTGGTGCTGCTTGTAGGGAGGTGCACGACAGGTATAAAGTAGGAGGTTGCATCCATCTCTTTGGATGTGCAACAGCGAGGGATAGTGATTTGAGGAAGGTAATGGAGTTCTTCTTCCCAGAATTTCCAAGCTGTTAGGAGGTCATCCCATGACGAGGGTCATCCCATCCTCGTTCCTTTCTCCATAGTTGCTGAACCAGAATTTTCACACTAGTTGTGAAAGGTAGGATGTAGCCCAATGGATCATAGAGACGAGCAAGGACTCTGTAGATGTGATGCATTGTTATGGAACTGGCTTGTACTGTATTTGTACCTGAGCAAGTCAGATTTGCAGTTCCACAACATTCCCAGTGTGTGTTCTTGTGGATCAGCCCGGTCTTCAGAAAGCCAGAGCTCACTGCTTTCAGACTTTGCTTCTGGTGGAAGATGGCTGATTACAAGGGATCATTGCTTGCCCATTGACGGAGGTCAAAGCCTCCTGCTGAAAGGGTAGCCCACAGTTTGTCAAGGACTGTTTGGGCTGCTACAGATGAAGGAAAAGCAAGCAATTGCCAACATACAAACACTGGGTGACTGAGTACTGCATATTTTCATCAGATGGGTTATCCTTCACATGTGGTGCCAAAGGGAAGGACCTGCCATTGGTACACAGAAGGTAGAACACTTTTGTTCATATTTCGCCATAGGAACCGGAGAAGGGGCTTGTCTTGAGGCAGAAGACGGATCTGGTGAAACATACCTTTAATGTCACCACTTATTGCTACAGCATGTTGCCTGACACTCAGCAACACGCCAAGGAGTGATGGCCCGAAGATTGGTCCTGGTAACAGATACTTATTGAGACATTGTCCTTGGAAAGTAAATGAGCAGTCAAATACAATGCGATCTTTGCTGTTATGTGTTACCATATGATGAGGAATGTACCAAGCTTCTTTGGTGCCGTAAACCTCCTCAGGGGTCAGTTTAGCCACGTAGCCAGCTTGCTCCAGTTTTGATATCTGATCACAGTAAGAGTTTGCTTGAGGAATTGAGGAATGTTCAGAAGAGGAGAATTTGCTAGCCTGAGAAGCGGAGTGGCATAGCGGTTAATACCATTGACTTGAATTCTTTGTTCCCTGTTCAAGAAGATCCGTGGCTTGTTGGTCTTGCCTTGATCTGATGACAGTTTTCTCACTGCGTGCGTAGTTCATCTGCAAGGGAACTGAAGGATGTAAACAGACACTGGCCAGGCTGTAAGGATTTCTGAGACTGAAAGTCTCTGATGGGGCCTTAGAGTGTCCATCCTAGGCGGGTTTTGACTGCTGCAGGTGATCCAGAAGGGCCCAGTCTGACAGCAATGGGAGTGATGAGGTGGATATGATCTGAGCCTATGAGCAGTAGTGGTGATGCCCTTTTAATGGATGGTAATGGGATGCCTTGTAGATGCCTGTATTTCCTTTGAAGAGATATTACGGGATAAGTGTGGTCTGAAAGGACTAACTGGCTTGCAGTAAAGGCATGATTGATTGTGAAAGTCTTCTCAGGGTGTGTGACAGGAGACATCTGAAAACTGACAGATGAGGCATGAAGAGTTTCAACATCTTGGCGGACAGTTCTGAGTGACAGTTTTTCCGCTCTGCCATCCAAACAGAGCTTATGAGCAGCAGAATGCAGAAAAATGGTACGTTGAGAACCATCATCAAGTGCTGCATATGTTTCTAAGGTTTTCTTGCCACTATGGAGAAGTACCTTTGCCACTTTCAGGAGTACACTATTGCAGTCTTTGATTTACCTCAAACAGTATTTGCAGATGTCTTCCTTTACAGGTAGCACAGGATTTCTTCAGGTCACACTTTGCAGCTTGATGGGTCCGAGTGCAGCGCCAGCAATGTTTGTTGTCCTTTATCCAGTTTAGCTTCTGATCCTTTGTCATATCTGTAAATTCAGGACATTTGCTGATATGATGTTCAGGTGATCTGCAGTATGCACAGGTTGCTCTGGACTTGGAAAAGGTTCTGAAAATAGCATAGGTTCGCTGGGTTTGTTTGCTCCATGTTGGATTGTCATCGAAGCAGGTATGAATTTGCATGGATGTCTTTGCTGAGTGATAGATGATATGGGAATTTCTTTCCTCATCTGACACCAAGTTTCAGTTTGCAACCAAGATGAGAATATAAGCAGATCATATTTCAAGGCACCTTGGCTCCTGTAAACATGCCGTTTAAAGCGACTTGAGTGTTCTGCAGGAAGCTTCTCCAAGAGACGATCCACATGAGAGCCACAGAGGAGTTCTGCATGTCCTGCATCTTCCACTGTACTAAGCAGACCAACAAGTGCTTGTACACGGAGGGTGAAGTTATCAAGAGCATGACCATCACCTGCTCTGCTAAAGGAAAGATCCATTATATTCCTAAGCTCCTTCAAAGCCAATTGCAGAGGTTGCCCATAACTTTCATCAAGAGCATTGATAGCTTGGGAGTACGGGTCAGAAGCATAGGAGAAGGCAAGAGCTAATCGCTTGGCTTGATCTACTTTCAGATGGTCAGGGAGAAGATGATATTTAAATTGCTCAGTCTCATTAGGGTCAAGTAGATTACTAAGTGCCATTCGTAACATTCTGTACTGCATTTCATCCACTCTGGTGAAATCTGGGAAAGAAGGGCCCTCAAGCTTGTAGACATGGGTTCTGTCAGTAGGTGGTGCTGAAGATTTCGGTTCACGGTGGTCATGAGATGTTAGGTGCGTTCGAGATGACGGCGGCTGACTTTCGCTGACTTGATTGTCTAACGTGAGCTGCAGGTGACTGCAGGGGCAGGGTATAAAAACGTCAAGTCGGACACATTCTACCTGCAGCAGCTTACTGTGAGCTGAGAGCAATGACTGAGACCGGGCAATAGTGTGGTTCCAACTTGGTGCAGCCGGGGAAAAGCAACTGCGGCCGCCAGACTTGGCGCCTGCAGCCACCTTGCTCCCGCAAGGTTTTAATGTCATGTGACATGGTGACGTTTTGCAGTGCCGACGAAAGTCGGACACAATTTCTAACCAGAATGCCTTACGTTAAGTCCAGCATGCATCATGTTAAGTCAGCGCTGCGCAGCGCCGCATTAAATCAAACGCACCTATTGTTTTGTGAAGAAAGGATAGGCCTAGGCAGACCAGCTGAAGGTATTGCAGCATCAAGGATTGACAAGTTAGGTAAATAGGACATGGCAGAGGAAACAGCAACAGGATGACGGCTGACCTCTGGTGGACAAGAAGATGACTGACATGGTGGTTTAACCCTTGGAGAGGAAAAGCCTTGCTGGTTTCCTGGAGAAGTTACTGGTGCGTTATACACAGATTGTCTGCCACATTGAGATGACCCATGTGTGTCTGTTGTATGCAACATGCATTCTGTTTGACATGCAGCACCTTTAACTCTTGGATATTGCACCTCATAATCTTGTAGATGGGTAGGTGGTCGGCTTTCACGACCTGAACGTCGAAGAGTCCCATCTAGAGAAAGGGGGCAAGAGAAAGAGAGAGAAGGACAGAGAGAGAGAGCGCAGAGGGACGCAGCCTACACAGTATACACAGAGGTACAAACAGTAAAGGTAATGTTGCAATAGACTGAATGAAAAATGGTACAGATATTTATAGTAATGTTAATGATAATAATAACAGTAATAATAGCAATAGGACCAGCAACTGCAGTTGCAGCTGTAGCAGAGCCGAGCAGGAACACGGGGGCAGCAGGAGACTCCCAACCACAGATCATTCTACTTTTGGAGACTCTAGGAACCACAAGTAACCCTGCATTCTAGGAGGGCAGTGCTCTGGTGGGGTAGTAAGGTACTATGAGCTCTTTAAGATAAGATGGTGCCTGACCATTAAGAGCTTTGTATGTGAGAAGAAGGATTTTAAATTCTATTCTGGATTTTACAGGAAGCCAATGCAGAGAAGCTTAGACAGGAGAAATATGATCTCTTGCTGCAGCATTCTGGATCAGCTGAAGAGTCTTAATGGACTTTTTCGAAGAGCCTGATAAAAGAATTGCAGTAATCCAGTCTAGAAGTAACAAATGCATGGACTAGTTTTTCTGCATCATTTTTAGACAGGATGTTCCTGATTTTTGCAATATTACGTAGGTGAAAAAAGGTGGTCCCTGAAATTTGCTTAATGTGAGAGTTAAACGACATGTCCTGGTCAAAGATAACTCCAAGATTTCTCACAGTGGTGCTGGAGGCCAGGGCGATGCCATCCAGGGAAACTATCTCTTTAGATAATGCGTCACGGAGGTGCTTAGGCCGTAGAATAATAACTTCAGTTTTATCTGAGTTTAACATTAGAAAATTACAGGTCATCCAGGTTTTAACATCCTGAAGACACATTTGAAGCTTAGCTAACTGATGAGTTTCATCTTGTTTGATCGATAGATATAACTGAGTATCATCTGCATAACAATGAAAGTTTGTGGAGTGTTTCCTGATAATATAAAGGAAGCATATATAAAGTGAAGAGGACTGGTCCAAGCACAGATCCTTGTGGAACTCCATGACTAACCTTGGCATGCATGGAGGACTCATCGTTAACATGTACAAACAAAATTGATCTGATAAATAGGACTTAAACCAGCTTAGAGTGGTTCCTTTAATGCCAATGAAATGTTCCAGTCTCTGTAATAGGATCTGATGGTCAATGGTATCAAATGCAGCACTAAGATCTAGTAAAACCAATACAGAGACAAGTCCTTTGTCTGATGCAGTTAGGAGGTCATTAGTAATTTTCACCAGTGCTGTCTCTGTGCTATGATGAGCTCTAAATCCTGAATGAAAATCCTCTGATAAACTATTGCTATGTAGAAAGTCACAGCTGTTTGGCAGCTGCTTTCTCCAGGAGAGATAAATTGAAGGTTAGATATAGATCTATAGTTGGCTAAAATATCTGGATCCAGGTTGGGCTTTTTCAGAAGAGGTTTAATTACAGCTACTTTAAAGTACTGTGGCACATCGCCTGTTGATAAAGACAGATTGATCACATCCAGTAGAGAAGTGCTGACTAAGGGTAAAACTTCTTTAAGCAGCCTAGTCGGGATGGGGTCTAAGAGGCAGGCTGATGGTTTAGACGAAAGATTGAGGGAAGCAAAGCAGTCTAAACATATAACTGGTTTTACAGCTTTTTCTAAAGTTCCTGAGTTTAGAGATAGTTCAGTGCCAGTTGAGGGCAGGTCTTGGTGGATTTTATTTCTAATAGCTAGAATTTTATCATTAAAGAAGTTCATGAAGTCGTAACTAGTAAGAGCTATGGAAATACTTGTCTCAATAGAGCTGTGACTTTCTGTCAGCCTGGCTTCAGTGCTGAAAAGAAACCTTGGGTTGTTCCTTTTTTCCTCTATTAATGACGAGTAGTACGCTGCTTTGGCATTACAGAGGGCCTTCCTATAAGTTTTAAGACTATCTTGCCAAATTAAACGAGAATTTTCCAGTTTGGTGGAACGCCAATTCCTCTCAAGTTTCTGCGATATTTGCTTTAATTTGCGAGTTTCAGTATTATACCATGGAGCTAAAGGTCTTTGTTTTAGTATTTTCTTTTTTAGAGGGGCTACAGAGTCGAGTGTTGTTTGCAGCGAGCCTGCAGCACTAAAAAGATGATCGACTTGGGAGGGACTGAAATTAGCATAGGAGTACTTTGTGACTTGATAATGAATTTAGAGCTGATGGAATTGCATCCTTAAATTTAGCTACAGCAATATTAGACAGACATTTTGTATAGAAATTTTTGCCCAATGGCGGGTAGTTCAGCAATACAAGCTCAAAAGTTATCAAACAGTGGTCAGATAAAGAGGGATTCTGTGGGAACACTATTGTTCAATTTCAATACCATATACCAGAACAAGGTCAAGGGTGTGGTTAAAACAGTGAGTCGGTTCATGAACACTCTGAGAGAAGCCAATTGAATCTAATAGAGAGATAAACGCAGTACTAAAGCGGTCATTCTCAACATCCACCTGAGTATTAAAATCCCCTATGATAATAACTTAGTAAGTAGGAGGGGTTCAAAAGATACATTTACTATCGTCATTGGGCGCATCGGTCAGAATTGCGTGGAAGGAAGCCATGAAACTTTGAAATCCTCTGAAAAAACATTTTATTTCTTTCAATTCAGATGAGGCATTTGTCAACATAATAAGGGAAAAGAAAGACACACATGAGTTGTTCAACCTGAAAGAAGGCAAACATAAGAAAACCTAAACTAACATGTCCATTTCAAGGAAATAAGACAGACATCTAAACTAAGTTTTCATAAACATGGATATAGGATAAAACTAAAGAGTAAATTAAACTTCTTACCAGAACTGCCGCCCCATGTGGAAGTGAAAGAGTGAGTGAAAGGGAGTGCAGTCCTTAAATAGTGCGAACCAGGTGAACTCAATCAACTCAATTAGGAGGAATGAAAGGTGGAAGTGGACGCCAATCAGTGACAAGAACAGGAACTAAAGGAAGTGAACAATTATTTTTTGTGGAACTTTTCATGAAATAAAAACTTGAAAATTGAAAACTTTCCTTTGTAAATTTAATTTAAATTTTAAAATGTTATTATTAATAGTCAGCTCACAGGGAATGGCACACCTCCAACTTTACCATTATCTTGTAATTATGACATCTTTTCTCATAATTAGGAGATCCTGATCTCGTAATTATGACATCTTATCTCGTAATTATGACATCTTTTCTCGTAATTATGACATCTTATCTCATAATTATGACTTTTCTTTCATAATTACAACATCCTGATCTCATAATTATGAGATAAGGCTCCCAATTTTTTTTTTCTTTGGTGAATGCAATGCGCTTCTGTAGATAACCGCACCCAGCAGAGGATTGTGAAACAAAACTCATTCAAAAATGTGGGGGAGATTCAAAAAGAATGGACTGCAGCTGGAGTCAGTGCTTCAAGAACCACCAAGCACAGACGTATGCAAGACCTGGGTTTCAGCTGTCGCATTCCTTGTGTCAAGCCACTCTTGAACAAGACACAGCGTCAGAAGCGTCTGCTGCTGAGTGGTCCAAAGTTATGTTCTCTGATTACAGTAAATTTTGCATTTCCTTTGGAAATCAAGGTCCCAGAGTCTGGAGGAAGAGATGAGAGGCACAGAATACACGTTGCAGTGTAAAGTTTCCACAGTCATTGATGGTTTGGGGTGCCATGTTATCTGCTGGTGTTGGTCCACTGTGTTTTCTGAGGTCCAAGGTCAACACAGCCATCTACCAGTAAGTTTTAGAGCACTTCAGGCTTCCTGCTGCTTTATGGAGATGCAGATTTCATTTTCCAACAGGACTTGGCACCTGCACACAGTGCCAAAGCTGCCACTACCTGGTTTAAGGACCATGGTATTCCTGTTCTTAATGGGCCAGCAAACTGGCCTGACTTTAACCCTATAGGAAATCTATGGGGCATTGTGCAGAGGAAGATGTGATACGCCAGACCCAACAATGCAGAAGAGCTGAAGGCCACTATCAGAGCAACCTGGGCGTTCATAACACCTGAGCAGTGCCACAGACTGATCGACTCCATGCCACGCCGCATTGCTGCAGTAATTCAGGCAAAAGGAGCCCCAACTAAGTATTGAGTGCTGTACATGCTCATACTTTTCATGTTCATACTTTTCAGTTGGCCAACATTTCTAAAAAAAAATTTATATTGGTCTTAATATTCTAATTTTCGGAGATACTGAATTTGGGATCATCACAATTAAATGAAAAATGACCAGCACCTGTATATATGTAATGGGGGTCAAGATGTAGAAGGGGGTGCGTTGCCTAAAAGGTTTGGGAACCTCTGCATTGGATTACTCTGTCAAACTGATGAGCTGGAAATACCATATTAGTAAATGTCTAGTTTGTTATGTCAAAGCACTATATTCCTAATGCAACTAGTGTTTGCAGTATATTCTTTTATAATAACAAACCTAGCATAATAAGAATTTACAGTTAGTGTTTTTAAACAGGTGATATAGGCCTACAGTAGTTTATGCACGAAAGAAAGGGGCCAGTCTTGTCAAATTCAAATTGAAATTAGCTTTACTGGCATGATTGTAGCAACAATATTGCCAAATCTACATATAAAGTACAGAAGGACAATTAATTTCATACATTTCATTAGATAAGGAAATAAAACAGCAAAAGTTGTGTTTGTGTGTTAATATAAAATAAAGTAATAAAAATATATATAAAAATTCTGTAAAACAATAGGCATGAGTGTTAGTATGTTAGAAAATGAAAATAATATGTTAAATTAAAATAAAGTAAGTGTGTTTGTGTGTGTTTGAAAAAAATGAATTAAAAAAATTAAAAATGAAAATAAACTAAAGTAAATGACATAGTAACATGTGTTATTATAATAATATATTAAAAAAATAAAATAAAATGAATAGATAAGACCCTATATAATAGGCAAAAAAACCCTAAAATGAATTAGTTCATTTTTAAAAAAAACTAAAAAAATCAGTATCAAATGTGAGATTTAAAAAAACAACAATTATTAAAATATCAAACAATCAAAATAATAATAATTTGAAAATTAGTACAATTATTTATTAGTCTTAGTTTCCATTGGTTGTCCTCAGTTCATGGCATGCCTTGTCTTTTGTCCCATTAACACCATAAGGATGCTGTGTGATTCGTGTGATAGGGTAAAATTCTTAAAGAAAAAACTCCTGTCCCCAGTTCTGATGTAGCATAGCCTAATTTTATGTGAGAGTTTATGATGTCAAGGATGCCGTCTCGGTAGCCTGGTTTTCCACGGTTGCTAGGTAACAGTGTGGGGGTTTGCCATCACAACACAGAGCCTCAAAAGCTGTGTAAGTGTGTGTATGTGTGTATGGCTGTGTGTGTCATTGCAGAGAAAAGCCACTGTCTTTCACCATAGCAGGCACACACTTACTGATGCTCGACACGTTTCCTTCTCTCTGTATCCTCCATCTGTAGAAACACCTGACCATTTTTTTAGGTGTTTTTTTCCAAGCCAAATGTAGATTTTCTTTCTTGTTGAATTCCAACGTTCTGTTGTTGAGAAATCATGTTACTCCCAAACAAAAACACCAGTTTTCCGTCCAAAACTAGATGAAAATCTAAATTGTATGAGGAAATCGTATAAAAAATGACCACAATACACCAGAGAGAAAGAGAGGAAAATGAAGCAGAAGGAAGGAAAAATATACAGTTGGAAGAAGAAGCTCAAAAACAGAGCATCAAACTGAAACACACAAGGAGAAAACAAACCGGGGAAAAAAAGAAGAAGAGGAAAGAGAACAGTAAAGCCTAGTTCACACTAGGGATGTCCTGATCAGGTTTTTTTGCCCTCGAGTCTGAGTCCGAGTCATTTGATTTTGAGTATCTACCGATACTGAGTCCCGATCTGATACTTCTATAATACTTAAAAAAAGAATAAAGAAGAGCAAAAAAACAGATCCAGGATGTTCCTTATTTTTTATTTAATTCACCTTATTTTAATATTCAACAACTCTTTTAACAAACAGAGCACTTCTGTGAGGTAGCTTGAACAATCAAGTAATAAATAACATAAATTCTTCAATTTTGGACTTTAGTGCAACAGTAAATATAAAAAAAGTCTAAGATAAAAAACAAATAGCACCTCAGCTTAAAATACCCGGCAGGCATGTAAAAACATACAAAAATAAAAGTGCCACCGTGTTTGCAAAACACATCTATATATGCATATATATATTAGTGGTGGGCCGTTATCGGCGTTAACGTGCTGCGTTAACGTGAGACTCTTATCGGGCGACAAAAAAAATATCGCCGTTAATCTACTCTCAAAGTTGGGTTGGGAGCTGGGTCTATACTACGCAAGCTATGATGACTTTCACCTTGATATTTTAGCGCAGATGTATACCTAGCCGAATTGCACTGTAGGGGGCAAGAACGAGTCTTCGAACCTGTGTGTTTGCCTACTGTGAAATTACCACATCAAACGTGACGTGCTAACATGGATGCAGCTGTTGCTGCGTTCCATTTACCTCGGAGGTCGGAGCTGGGAATGACGTCACACCCGAGTTGACGGCGTTCCAGTTACAACCTCGCTCGGCCAGCTGTTGACGCCGGTTGATTTAAAAACGCATTGTGCGGTATTTACTCACACTAACTGTAGCAACACGTCCACAGACAGCTGTTGGACAGCACTTTGTGTACGAACATTTCTGAAGCCGCCGGGTTTGCTTCTGGGAAAATTTACTTTTTAAGAAGCTTCCCAATGGAAAATTCGACAAGACTAAGGTTGTTTGCACCTTGTGCAATGCGGAATTAGTTTACTGTAGGAGTTCTTCAAGTCTCAAGTAGCCTACTACCTAAATGCAAAGCACATCACACGCTACACACAAGTACATCTTATTGAACATGATTTATTTTCATCACCTAGTAGAACAGCTTTCTCAAGCAGTTTGTGATGCATTTTGGAAACAGGAGATGAGCCCCTGGTCTAATGCGCCACCTGGCTTGAAACCCGTTCGTACACATATTTTAAATGCCTTCGGCAGAATTCAAATGAGCCATTTTAATCTAGATTAAAAAAAAAAATCTATGCCCACCTCTAATATATATACATTTATATCAGAGTCTTGATCGAGAGGTAACGTCCGATTCCGATCGAGTTTGAAACAACGTGATCGGGCCCGATTTCCGATCTCGTGATCGGATCTGGACATCCCTAGTTCACACTACATGATTTTAAGCCCGATTTTCTGGTCCATGAGCTCGGCGACCGTCAGGCTCGGGGGTAAAACAGGCTATGGAATCCTACATTCGTGACTCACTTAAAACAGGCCTTATCCGTCCATCCTCCTCTCCCGTGGGTGCTGGTTTTTTCTTCGTCACCAAGAAAGATAAGTCTCTTCGGCCCTGTATTGATTACCGAGGTCTCAATAACATAACTATTAAAACAAATACCCCTTACCTCTAATCAACTCAGCCTTTGAACCCCTGTAGCAGGCCAAGATCTTCTCCAAGCTGGATCTCCGCAACGCCTACCATCTAGTGCGTATTAAAGAGGGAGATGAATGGAAGACAGCCTTCAATACACCACTTGGCCACTTCGAGTACCAGGTAATGCCGTTTGGCTTAACCAATGCACCAGCAGTTTTCCAGAATCTGGTTAACGATGTTCTTCGTGATTTCCTGAATCGTTTTGTGTTTGTGTACCTGGACGACATTTTGATTTTTTCTAAGGACATT
Source organism: Lepomis macrochirus (assembly GCA_024633595.2). Lineage (NCBI taxonomy): Eukaryota > Metazoa > Chordata > Actinopteri > Centrarchiformes > Centrarchidae > Lepomis > Lepomis macrochirus. The sequence goes on from JALXJV020000012.1 coordinate 35,378,783, forward strand.
ACTGAGCACGTTTCCCACGTCCGTCAGGTTCTTCAGCGTCTGCTGGAGAACAGGTTATATGTGAAAGCCGAGAAGTGTGAATTTCATTCCAGGTCGGTGAGTTTCTTGGGCTACATCATTGGGCAGGGGCAGCTACAGGCAGACCCGGCAAAGGTTCAGGCAGTGGCTAAGTGGCCAGTCCCAGGATCCCGTAAACAACTCCAACAGTTCCTTGGATTTGCAAACTTTTATCGTAGGTTCATTAGGGATTACAGTAAGGTAGCAGCCCCCCTAACCAGACTAACCTCCACCAAATCACCCTTCTCCTGGTCTCCGGAGGCGCAAACAGCTTTCGATCAATTAAAGTCACTGTTTACCTCAGCTCCCATCCTTATACACCCTGATCCCTCAAAACAGTTTATTGTTGAGGTGGACGCTTCAGACTGTGGGGTGGGGGCCGTGCTTTCTCAGCGCTCTGATTCCAGTCAGAAGATGCACCCCTGCGCATTCTTTTCACGGCGCTTAACCCCTGCTGAAAAGAATTACGATGTTGGAGACCGGGAACTCCTAGCAGTGAAATTGGCACTGGAGGAGTGGCGACACTGGCTAGAGGGCACTGAACAGCCTTTCATTGTATGGACAGATCATAAGAACCTTGCCTATATTCAGACTGCCAAAAGACTAAACTCTCGCCAGGCACGTTGGGCTTTATTTTTTGGTAGATTTAACTTTACCTTAACCTACAGACCCGGCTCCCGGAACACAAAGCCAGATGCTCTCTCTAGCATGTTTCACTCTCCCACAGACACATCCATCCCGGACACAATCCTTCCCCCGAGTTGTGTGGTGGCAGCCATTTCCTGGGAGATTGAGTCCGTTGTAAGGGAGGCCCAACGCTCCCATCCAGACCCGGGTAATGGTCCTGCTAACTGTTTGTTTGTCCCTGATCCAGTCCGCTCTCAGGTCTTACAATGGGTCCACAATTCCCGCTTCGCCTGCCACCCCGGTTATAGGAGAACCCTTTCTCTTCTTAAGAGAAGTTTTTGGTGGCCAACCATGGAAACTGACACTAGGGAGTTTGTTTCTGCCTGCACTGTCTGCGCCCGGGGAAAACCTTCTCATCGTTCCCCCTCTGGTAAGCTCCGCCCATTACCTGTACCGGGTCGTCCTTGGTCTCACATCGCCCTGGACTTCGTCACCGGCCTACCCCCATCCCAAGGTAATGACACTATACTCACCATTGTAGACTGTTTTTCCAAGTCTGTTCACTTTATCGCCTTGCCCAAGTTACCCACTGCTCGGGAAACCGCTGATCTCCTTGTCCAGAACGTATTCCGCCTCCATGGAATTCCTCAGGATATTGTCTCGGATAGAGGTCCACAGTTCGTCTCCAAGGTATGGAGTGAGTTTTGTCAATCACTGGGTGCAACTGTCAGTCTCTCCTCTGGTTTTCACCCGCAGACAAATGGACAAACCGAGAGGGCCAACCAGGACCTGGAGGCGGCTTTACGATGTGTCGTGACACAAAACTCACAAGCTTGGAGCACTCACCTGGCCTGGGTCGAATATGCCCATAATTCCCTTGTTAGCTCAGCCACAGGTCTGTCACCATTCGAGGCCTCTGTGGGCTACCAACCTCCTCAGTTCCCAGCCCAAGAGAAGGACCTCTCGGTACCGTCTGTTCTACATCACCTTCGCCGCTGTCGTAAGGTCTGGAGGGATACTCGGGCTGCTCTACTCAGGACTACGGAAAACAACCGCCGCTTGGCAGACAGACATAGAAGACTGGCTCCGGAATACCAACAAGGTCAGAAAGTCTGGTTGTCTACTAAGAACATTTCCCTCAGGTCAGAATCCAAGAAATTGTCACCTCGATTCATTGGTCCATTCACAGTAGACAGAGTCATAAATCCCTCAGCTGTCAGACTCCAACTACCTCAATCTATGAAGATTCACCCCACCTTCCATGTATCCCAGTTAAAGCCTGTGGTTTCCAGTCCTTTGTGCCCTCCATCCAGGCCCCCTCCTCCCGCCCTGGTCATCGACAATCACCCTGCCTATTCTGTCCGGCGTCTGTTGGATGTGCGGCGCCGTGGGCGGGGCCTTCAGTACCTTGTGGATTGGGAGGGTTATGGTCCTGAGGAGAGGCAGTGGGTTCCCCGTTCTGCCATTCTGGATGCTGACTTGATAAGGGACTTCCATCGTGCCCACCCTGGCAGGCCTGGTAGGGTCGCCGGGAGGCTCCCATAGGGGGGGGGTACTGTTATGAGTTGGCTTCGCTCTCTCCTCCCTTCCCTGTGTTTTCTAGTTTCCCCTTTCCTTTTGTCTCTGTCAGTCTTGTCTGTTTGTGTATGCGTGGGTGTGTCCTGGATCATCTCCACCTGCAGCGCTCCGCACCTGCAACTCATCAGTAATCAACCACAGCAGTCTTAAGCCCTGGACCTGCCTCTACTCTTCGCCAGTTCGTCAGTTTACCTTAGCGGTATATTGCCTCGGCCAATTCTGCAGTCCTAGTGAAAACTTTTGAGATTAAACCTAACGTTGTGTTTTTTCCTGCCATAGTTCCCTGTGTGCGGAGTGCTGCCAGTTTGTCGGACCCCTCGCTCTCAGCCTGATCATTCCCTGTCCGCCGGTCTGCCTGTCTGAACGGGATCCACTCCAAGTCCGCCCTGCCTGCTCCCTTCCTTGTCCTGGACCTCCCAACCTCTGGAGCCACAAAACCACCCCGAGCTTTCAATAAATTCGATCAGTACAAATTTACTCGTCCTGTGTCCGCTTTTGAATCTCCCTGTGTGTCCTAACATCCCTCTCCTCTTCTCTCTCTCCCTCTGTGTGCAACCTCATCCCATTAATGCATGTTACTAACTCGACTTCTTCCCTTTCCCGTGGTCGTGTGCTTTCTCGTCCTTCTCCTCTCTTCTGTCGCTTCCTGCGGGTGTTGCTGGCTCTGGAGCTGTGGAGTCTGGATCTGTGGTTGGGAGTCTCCTGCTGCCCCCGTGTTCCTGCCGACGCCCTCTGCTACAGTTGCAACTGCTGTTACTAGTCCTATTGCTATTATTACTGTTATTATTATCATTAACATTACTATAAATATCTGTACCATTTTTCATTCAGTCTATTGCAACATTGCCTTTACTGTCTGTACCTCTATGTGTATACTGTAGGCTGCCTCCCTCTGCTCTCTCTCTCTGTCCTTCTGCTCTCTCTCTCTCTCTTGCCCTCTCTCTATCTTTCTCTGCCCCCCCCCCTCTCTCTCTCTCTCCCCCTCACCCCCTCACCCCCAACCGGTCGAGGGAGATGGCCGCCCACCCTGAGCCATGGTTCTGCTCGAGGTTCCTGCCTCCAAAGGAAGTTTTTCCTTGCCTGTGTCGCCTAGTGCTGCTCTTGGTGGGAATTGTTAGGCTTCTGTAAATAATTTCAGAGTACGGTCTAGACCTGCTCTTTATGAAAAGCGCTGTGAGATAACTGTTGTTGTGATTTGGCTCTATATAAATAAAATTGAATTGAATTAAATTGTATGTGATACAGTGCCGTCTAAGGGCCCGAAGATCATGGGCATCCAGTATGGTTTTCCGGCCTCGACCCTTAAGCACAGAGATTGTTCCAGATTCTCTGAATCTTTGGATGATATTACGCACTGTAGATGATGAGAACTTCAAACTCTTTGCAATTTTTCTCTGAGAAACTCCTTTCTGATATTGCTCCACTATTTTTTACCGCAGCATTGGGGGAATTGGTGATCCTCTGCCCATCTTGACTTCTGAGAGACACTGCAACTCTGAGAGGCTCTTTTTATACCCAGTCATTGCCAGTTGACCTAATGAGTTGCAAATTGGTCCTCCAGCTGTTCCTTATATGTAATTTTAACTTTTCCGGCCTATTAATGCTACCTGTCCCAACTTTTTTGGAGTGTGTAGCTCTCGTGAAATCCAAATTGAGCCAATATTTGACATGAATTTTCAAAATGTCTTACTTTCAACATTTGATATGTTATCTATATTCTATAGTGAATAAAATATAAGTTTATGAGATTTGTAAATTATTCCATTCCTTTTTTACTCACAATTTGTACAGTGTCCCAACTTTTTTGGAATCGGGTTTGTATTATATATTATATAAACCATATAAATCATCACTATAGATATATTTCAAATATAGTAATAAAATGAATGATCTTTTTGTTTTTACTTGTTTTTGGCAGGAAAAGTTAAAAATCCCCATTGACCAAAAAGTAAATCTCCATATTAACTAACCCGTATCTGCATTAAATGGTCTGGTCCTGTCTCAGCGCACACATGAGTGATGGTGTTTAGTTGCAGTCAGTAGATGCGGCAGAAACAATGTGATCAAAATGTTGCCTTTCAATGTTGTTTTCAAAAAAGGAAAAAGAGAAAAGAGAGAGAGGAAAGACAAAGGAAAGGATGTCAGTCTGTAACTCAGTTTTTCATCAAGAAAGGTGGGCAGCCTTTAGTCTGTGAGTGGTTCTAATCTGTTGGCTTAATGTCCACAGTGAAATAAGCTAGCTAGCTACAGACCAGTGTTAGCCTACATTTCATCAACATTTAATCAGTGCAGGGAAACGTTTAGCAAGATATTCACATTAAATAATTGTCCCTGCCCATTTTAGCAGACTAACAAGATGAGTCAGCAGCAGCCCAGTCTGCCCAGAACTGTAGCTCCCTGTCCCAGTGAGGAAGGTGAGCAGCACTGTGTTAATGAGTTAGCATCATTCAGGGAGGCTGTGGAGATTTCTCTGTCTCTCCTGCTCTTTTTACCAGAACAAAAAAGACAATGAAATATTTGTTAATGACACAAATTATTTTCTCACATGATGATCATTAATGAAATAAATAAAATAAAATATAAACAGGGCCCGCGACGCTGCCTTCAGGTCAGACGGACCGAGCAGCCCTCTGTACAGGGCTGCTCGAGCTGACCTAAGAAGTGAAATAAAAAGAGCCAAAGCGGACTACAAGAAGTGCATAGAGTGAACACACGGGAGGTGTGGCGGGGTATACATGACATCACCAACTTCAGGGGCTGCGAAGCAACATCTGGGGACCTGAGTGTGAAGCTGGCAGAGGAGCTGAACTGCTTCTTTGCTCGCTTCGAGTCATCACAACCCGCCCCAGCCCTGCCTACACCCCTGCCCACACCCCCACCTGGTTCCTACACTACCCAAGCCCTACCCCCACCCACACCTGGTTCCTGCACCACCCCTCTCAACGTAAAGGAGCATGAGGTGGAACGAGTACTCCTAGCAGTGAACCCAAGGAAGGCTGCTGGCCCAGATGAAGTTCCTGGCAAAGTGCTCAGGGCATGCGCCCACCAGCTTGCCCCCATATTCACCAGGATCTTCAACCTCTCCCTGGCCCAGGCAGTCATCCCGCCCTGTCTAAAATCAGCCACAATCATCCCAGTGCCGAAGAAGTCTCCCACCACCAGCCTAAATGATTACCGTCCCGTGGCCCTCACCCCGATAATCATGAAGTGCTTCGAGAGACTTGTTCTTCAACATATCAAGGACCACCTCCCCCCAGATCTGGACCCCTATCAGTTTGCATACCGCACAAACAGATCCACAGAGGATGCCATCGCCGTAGCTCTCCACTCTGCGCTGAGCCACCTGGAGCAGCCGCAGAGCTACGTCCGGATGCTCTTTGTGGATTACAGCTCCGCTTTCAACACAATCATCCCGGACATTCTCATCTCCAAACTGGCCACTCTCGGCCTCCCCCCTCTCACTTGTGCCTGGATAAAGGACTTCCTCACCAGACGGCTTCAGACGGTGAGACTGGGCCCCCACCTCTCCTCCACTCGCATGTTGAGTACTGGCTCCCCACAGGGCTGCGTGCTGAGCCCCCTGCTGTACTGCCTCTACACCCACGACTGCAGCCCGGCCAACAGCAACAAGAGATCATCATCGACTTCAGGAAAAACAGCACCGACCTAGCCCCCCTTTACATCAACGGCGAAGTGCGTGGAGAGGGTCCACACCTTCCGGTTTCTCGGCGTCCTCATCTCCGCTGACATCACCTGGACAGCAAACATCACAGCGGTCATCAAGAAGGCCCAGCAGCGACTGCACTTCCTGAGGGTCCTCAGGAAGTACGACCTAGACCCCAACCTGCTGCTGACCTTCTACCGCTCGTCCATTGAGAGCCTGCTGACCTACTGCATCACAGTCTGGTACGGCAGCTGCACCGCGGCAGACAGGGAGAGGCTGCAGAGGGTTGTGAGGTCAGCACAAAGGATTATTGGCTGCCCTCTCCCCTCCCTGATGGACATCTACACCTCCCGCTGCCACAGCTCCCACCCCAGCTCTGATCTGTTTGACCTGCTGCCCTCAGGTAGGCGCTACAGGTGCATCAGAGCACGGACCAATAGACTCAAAAACAGTTTCTTCCCAAAGGCCATAATAACCACCCTGAACTCACACATGCACTGACTCCTCTCTACACCCCCCCCACACACACACACACACACACACACACACACACATAGCCCCGGATTTCCTCTTCACTCCAACTATGCAATAGTCCTGTAATGTTCTGACACTTTTACATAAAATACCTCAAATACTGGAATATGTGCAATTTATATTTCATATATTTCATTATCACATTATCGTTCACATTTTACAGTGCAATATTTTTTTTTTTACTTTTATACTTAACCATCCGATTTCATTACTGTGCAATAATTATTTATTACTTAATACTCAATAACAATTCCATCACTGTGAAATATCGCTCATTAGTGTGCAATAATACTTGACCTTTTCATTACATTGCAATATATTTATATTTTTTACTGTTTTATATTGTATCTATCTGTTTTATATTGTATCTCCTCAAACACAATGTGTATTCTAGCCATTTTATGTATACAGCTCTCTCCAGACTGCATCTCCCTTCATTGCACTACCTACACTTTATAATGTTAAATGCTTGACTCCTTGATAAACACTTTAGAATGTTAAATGCTTGAATCTTTGATATGCACTTTATATGTTAAATGTTTGACTTTTTTATACTTTTTCTGATATTTTATATTCTTATCTTATATTTTGTGCCAACACTGTAAAGGGTCTGCTTCAATCTTGTTGCATAAGTACTATGTACTTGCGTAAACGACAATAAAGGCTTTCTATTCTATTCTATTCTATTCTATTCTATTCTATTCTATTCTAAACCTGTCTGTGCTGGATGCTGGACAGCAGCTTACCTCAGCCTGCATGCAAGTTACAGGTTATATTAAAATAATCTGATATGATAATAATTTGATACGTTCATTTAAATTGAATTATGGCCAATAAATGACATCTATAGATACAGACTTTATTATTCCCATCATGAAGGGCAATTTATTTGAGAAGCAAATAGTGAACTGCATCCTGTATGCAGACTTGCATGTACAAATCACCAGCAGTAAATATTATGCTAGTACTGATATTAAACTACAAGAAGCCAGACACTTGCAAGCCTTTAATTAGAGTTATGTAAAGCTTTTGATGGGACAGTTAAGTCCTACAGAATCAGTGACAGCTCTGTGCAGAGGGGGTCCAATTTGATTTTTTTGTGATGGGGCCCGAAATTCCTGGTGGCCCCCCTGTCCACATCCAGCCAATGAGAGCAGGCAGCTGGCAGAGCAGGCAGCCATTTTTTTTATTGCACACTTTTTACTCACCTCCAGCTCTCTGTAGCTCAGACGATCCCAGCTACCTGCGTGTGTTACTCCATTCTTTCACCCAGTTTCTTTGTCTTCATAATAACAAACAACAGCTGTTTCATGTTTCCATTCCATTTCCATTTAACATTTAACATTTCACATTTCACGTGTGTTTTCTTTACAAAATGTGGTTTGAGACCAGCCATCAGGTGACACAGTGGTTGTCAGCTCGTGTAGTGTGTGACCCACTGTCACAGAGCAGTCACATAGTGTAAACCCTGCAACAACTTCAAGATCCCTTCACAAGACAGCAAGTTGTGTAGTCTGAACAGTACGGCGATCTGCTGAAAGTTGTGTGGTCTGCACAAGCCTTAAGGGTGTGTTCCGATCGCCTTGTAGTTCCCTGCTAAGTGGACTGCAGGGTATGCGGCCATTTTAAGTAACATTCCAAACCACAGGGAGCCCAATGTGTTCAGTTCAAAGGGAATAGTAAACTTTGAAGGGAAGAAGTAAACAACGATCCATCAGTTCACTGGAACCTGTGCCCACCTCTCAGACCCAGACCACATCCAGCCAAACTCCCAGTACACCTGCTGAAGTACAACACAGCTCTTTCCTCGAGGACTGCCAGTATGCACAACTTTTATTTATTTTATTTTATTTATTTAGTGAACTGTAGTGTAAAATTGAATTGTTATTTTGTATTATCCTTTAAGCTTTGGCAATATTGTTCTTTTGATATTCATGCCAATAAAGCAAATTGAAATTGAAATTTGAAATTCTCCTACAGCCACGGAGCAGGTCCACCACAGTTGATGTGCAGCTCAAATAACCAAATGGAACCTTGCCTTAACATCCAATGGGTGTCCATATGGTCCATGGAGAGTGTGAGCTGAGAACATCATCAGCCCAAAGCTTTCGCAGGGTCAAGCGGTGGTGTTGGGTTTTAACTTGATCTAGAGGTGGGTCCTAATGCCATGCAAGGGGCCACACAGCAAAAGAAGTGTAGCTCTGTGCCACAAGAGTTTTCATTTATAAGAATATCTTAATGAGCAAGTTGTTAGCACTTTGTGCTGTACACTTGAATCTGCAGTAAGGTGATTTTATCACAATTAAATTGATCGTAATGGGAACAGTGATGCTAGGCCTTGGACTGCAGAACTGTTGTCAGGTTAGGTGTAAGTCTTGTGGTTGAGAAGTACATCAGGTAGGTGACTCTCAGTCATCTTGGACCTCTGTCTGAGCAGAGACACATTTCCACATTTTCACATAAATATTGACATTTTGCTAATTTCTCTCAGAGTTGTTAAAAGTGCAGCATTGGTCAAACATTTGCGACACAAGCCAATCTTTTCCTTGCAAGCTTTCATTCACTGTTGTCAGTGAGGTCGGCCAGCCACATAGGGTTGCTCAGCTCAACCAGGCTGTGGCCTTTTAATTTCAAAAAACCCTCGGTTTCTGATCTCAGAGAATAGAACAGCACCAGAAGTGTCCTACAACTAAGCCAGCTCACGTGTGAGTGGTTGCATAGGCCCCTGTATTGGAGATGACACTTTGCTTATTTACCACAGGACAAATGCAGCAATGCTGATGATTGTGGCCGTTACAACCATCAATAAGCCAAATAGTCATGGAAACAATTTTAGCACTTATAGCTCCACACAGTTTAATTCAATTCAATTTGCTTTATTGGCATGACTGTGAAACAATATTGCACACACTGTCACATGTTTTATCGACTTCCCAACAACACCCCCTGTAATCCGACAGAAGCAAACACAGTCCATGCAAAAAGCCGGCTTCACAGGAGCAGCAGGCGCATTTGATGCTGCTCATATAAAGATAACCTTTTTTATCTTTCATTTATTAATGTGTAGGCCTAATGTGTATCATAAAGTATTTTCTTGGAAATTCTTTACTGTTAAACGCAGGTTGAATATAAACTCTTAGGAATTTCACCATTCAATGTGAATTTATCTGAGAATATTCTTAAATAAGAAAATCTATTCAGTGATTGGTCCTTGGCGTCATCGTCATCCAAAATCCTGTTTGCGGCACAGCAAAGTGTCGTGAATCAGCTCTAAGACTGACACTGATTTAGTCCTACACTGCACATAAATTAGGACTATGATACTTGATAACTGACGTTTAAGCACAGCTTCGAGACAAGATTTTTTTTACTCTGAAATCAGTTCTTAGTAGTGTTCTTATGAGTAATTCTGAAAAGCTTGATAAATACGGGCCCAGATCTCAGCTTCTTGTGCACAGTGCGAGTGCAAAGGGACTAGTGTATGCTTTATGTATTCCCTGTGTGCTCTAAGGCCAAGGACCATCATTTCAGTTTCACCTGCGTTTAACACGAGAAAGTTACTAGCCCTCCACAACTCCTACATCTGCCAGCCAGGCTGTGAGTGATGTGACAGAGGACAGATATATCTGTGTATTGTCACAATAACAGTGAAAGTATTGTTATGTAATGTAGTAATGTAATTGTGACATTTCTTTCCAAGACAAACATGAGGCAGAGGTCACTGAAGAGCCTAACAAATCCAATTCATCAGCCATTAGTTGTAAAATTAGTGATATCACAAAAAGCCAGATGGCCTACTGTCCTTTAAGTTTTCATCTCTATATCTGCAGTATCCTGCTCTCTCTCTTTCTTGCTTGCTCGCTCTATCCATCTCTCTCTGCCTGTCAGCATCAAACCTCTCTGATCGGATAGAGCTCAGAAACACACGCCCCTCCCTGTGAAGAACATATGATCACACCTGCTTTGCTTCAGCTCTCCATGGACGCATGCAAACAGTCGCACATACCACAGGTGGTGATTAAGTGGGACTACAGACACAGCAGGGCAATATGACGAATGAAGTCTTATATCAGGAGAAGATAAATACTGACCTCTGGTGTCACATCTTTTTTCAAATGATGAGGAACAATCTTGTGTTTAATTGCAATATCAAAATATGACGCACAGATAATTCAGATTACCAGCCTCTGTTCCATGCTGGAGAGGGTTCAAATGAAATTACTGACTTCAGGAAAACAAGGCGTTACAGGGCCTTGGCTTCTCTTTGCTGTATTCTCTACTTTTTGTAACTGAGCTGTTTAACATTACATGCTATGCTAATTTATAGGTTTTAGGCTAGCTGTCCTACCATGTCCTGACTCCAGCTCAGTACTTTGTACTGTTCCTTTAATACTCATAGTATTGGGTATCAGGTGTACTGTTCTAATAGTTTTTTCGGTGTGACAGAGGCGAAGAAAGACTTTATGTGAATTTAATATCCAACTGACTACCTACATGTGAATTTTAAACACAACTGAAGTGACAAAATTTAAATATAAATTTTTTGTTTATATTAACCATCTATCTGATTGTGTATGGTTTGAATTCCCCTCTTGGAAATTTCTGGAAATTGGTGCGAATTTGAAAGATGTGGCTGTTTACCAGGCAGGGAGGGTCTACTGGCAAATGCCAATGATTTGCATCATGGCTAGTTTCATGAGCTTGACCTATATTGGGGAATAAAATTGGGATATCTTTGCCTCTTCTGTGTCAATCTGGAACATTTTGTTTTAACCTTTCTCTTGCAAGTCCACCAATTTTGTGGAAGTACAATACTATACATCCGGAGGGCTCTTTAAGTGGAGCATCACGGCCTTCCCAAACCATGAAAAACAGTCCCAGAGCAACAATTTTTTACCATATTAACAAACACAGCAAAAACGTATGCTCTTAGTTAAAAACAACAAAAAAACAACAACAACAAAGGAACAGGTCTGACGTAGGACAGACGTAGGTGTCTATTTCTCGGCCGTAATCAGAATGGAAAGATTTGTCTTGCTTTGCTAAGATTAATGGGAAGCTGTCAATGTGGTCTGGCGAGCTGTCACAGACAAGACACGCACTGGCCCTTTAACGATTGGACCGCTCCATTCACATTCATAGGGGAGGACTCACTGGCAAACAATTAGTTGTTTTCAAATACCATAACAAAATGTGACGAACCAAGGGGATGTACTGCAGTAAACCATATTGAGAGGCTAGATATCAGAGTGTAACTGTTTTAGGCCGATGTAAAACGCAGTCCAGGAGCACACTGACCAGGCCTGCGCTCCCGTTCAGCTGCATCTATCTGTCTCGCTGAAGAGACTGAGCTGCTGGCAGGTGCGTCAAGGCAGACAGCATTAGTAGAAATAATGACCGGAAGCTCTGTCATTTTCACCTTCAAAACAAAAGCATGCGTAGGACTTTACTGTTACATTGCATTCATTAGAGGTGCACACAGGAGAACTTTTTTAGGTTCTTTAACCACTTCACAAGTGGTTCACTCTTAAACGGTTTTACCATTGAGCAAAGGTGGGCAAACGACAAATGATGGGGCTTCACCCACCAGAGGGCCTCCTGATTTATCTCTCCTTTTTAACCTCCTGTTGTAAATTCCTCACAGAATGTGATGGTGCAGAACCTGCTATGTATCAATATCCTCCATTATCCAGACGTTTATAACGGGTTAATATCCAGCACCTCCAGTGTGTGTTGCTTTATAACTTGTTATATATATATATATATATATATATATATATATATATATATATATATATATATATATATATATATATATATATATATATATATAACAAGTATAAGTTGTTATATATAACTTGTTTTATAGTACAATTATTGCTGGAATTTAAAACAAGATACAAATTTTCAGAACTTACCAGCTAATTCACCTCCCTTGCTTACTGTTGTCCAAACAATTTCCTGTTTTGTCCGGGTTCTGTTCCAAAAATTTAACTTAAAAAGTTAATTTAATAAAAGAAATTAACTCTGAGCTCCTCCCGCCAGTAAACTGCCGACATTTTACCATGTCCTGCTACAAACTGCTCTCCTTTTATGACATTGTGTGATAGCTAAAGCGAAACAAAGGATTGGTGCCCGATATCGGGTCGGGACATCCCTAATATTTACCAGCTGACCGCGGTAATGTGAGCCAGCCGCAGTCTGCTTTCTGTTGCGCCTACAGCAGTGTTATTATGGTAAACACGGGGCGCCTATAGTGCGAATGAGCCAAAGGTCCTAAAAGATACATAGGCGGGGTTTTTTTTGTGATGCTCTTAGTGATTATTTGAACGCATACATATCATATAATATAATAATAATTTGTTATTAATACAAAATGTACCTTTTCTTTGTTATTTTGTGAACATAATTTATATGAATTTGACCTAAACATAATTTCTCACCAGTTAGTTCACCATCATCACGGCACTGGCATAAATATTGTGACGATTTACTGAACCAACTTGGAGAAATGACAGTCTTAACAACAGAAATTTAAAGACAGTTAACATTTCTCAGTTAACAATTCCTAAATAGGTGATTAATAGGTCGTTCCTAGTGTCCTCAAATATCACTGGTACAGATATTATAAGGTTTTACTGTACCGACTTAGAGAAATCACACTCTAAACATTCCTCCAATAGCAAAAATTAGACTGTTAACATTTCTGTGAACTTTGATCTTTGACTAAAACTATCCCTTAATAGGTGACGTGACTTTTTTCTGTCACTTTTTTGTCATCTACTATTACTCGTACAAATATTATAACATTTTACTGTACCAACTATGAGATATTGCAAATCCCTTTCAACAGCAAAAAATTAACTGACTTAGGATGTTAACCAAGCGGCAAACTCCCGGTCTCCGGGCTGAAGCCTCCCGGGAAGACCGAGAACCTGCAATTTATTGAGTGACCACTTTGGGCTTGCTGCAGAACGGAATCATTCTCCATTGACCCCCAAGTTAAAATGCCCAAATTTACAGCAGAATAAAACATGTTTACAGCCTGGTTCAAAAAACAGTTTTAATACTGCTAATTTTGCTCTTCATGACAGCTGTGAGGGGGGTGATTTTTTTTTTTATACTCACACGTCCAAATTATTAAATTATATTAGCCTTAAAGTGCTGCATTATTAGGGGCGTGGCCCCTTTGATTGACAGGTGAATCCAGCAGCTGTCACTGCTAGCTGACAGCTTGCCTACTCTTAGCCTCACTAAGTTATTACACAGAGCTCTGAGGTACCAGATGAATAATGGCAGGCTGTGTGGTTTATTGGAGAGAGAACCTCCAGGAAGTCCTTGCTCCAGTTGGTGAGTGAAATTCCTGTATTTTATTTATGTTGACAATATTTAACATTTATTGCTGTTCAGACAGCAATAATCAGATATTTAGACATTAGGGTGATAATGCTTTGAAGAAAAGGCGTCTGTGTGAAGTTGTAAAGTAAAGGCTCAGCCAAACATTTCTGGCTCAGATCTCAGTTCATTGATGTTATGTTAACGGTAAACGTCAAAGGGCAATGTTAGATTTGGCTTCATACTGTAACAGAGTCACTGTTCAATTAGATACGAGTCAGATACTATTATAAGTGGCTGCAGCTGAACCGGAGGGACACGAAGGGTTTACAAGGCAGAGAGCTGAGGAGGGAGCAGCTGCAGACTTCTGCCTGCTTGCCGAGGAGAGCCGTGCACCTCCAAGTGTACTGTTCAAAAACTATATACTTTTCTTTGTGGGGTTCATCAGTGGGGATGATTGAAGTACATATAGAAGAATGTTTAGATTTAGGATTAGAATTTGCCAAAAAGGTAGTACAGTTCAATGAGAAATATAAAATAAGATCCTTATAATAAACACATTCAATAAGAACTGACTTGAGTAGACAACAGGTGTCTAGTAGCATGGATTATTATTGAACAGTGTCCTGCAGCAAACCGTATATTGCACATATTAGTAAACAGTGTATTTCACATTGCCACCCCTAATTACTGTGACATGCCAGAGAAGTTATCATGCTGAGGTGATCACAGAGTTCAGTAGCTTTATGGCTTTATGGTTAAGAAGCTGCTTAACTGTCTACCCCTTGTTGTCTTTACGGGTACCAGAGGAGCTGATTGCAGAACCCTCCACATGTGATTTGCTGTATCCAGCTCTACAGGAGAGAACAGCTCCAGCTTCCAGCTCTTCAGCTCCTGCTTTGCTCAGCCTTTTGTTTTTACTCACAACACCTGAACACCACTGATGTTCTCATCAACAGATTCTATTATTATAATAACTTTTACAACACATTATTTCAAGTCATACAACTTTTACATTTGTAACCTTTTAATATTGATGTTTTCATGAATTGTTCATTTGAGATGTAAGTAAACGTTAACGTAATTAATAACTGATTCATAGTTAACTGTTAACGTTGGTCTCAACAAAATCTAATGTTAGTCTTGCAAAATAACGTTACCACATTTATATATTAAAAAGCATTTCAGACCTTGCGAAGTATAATGTCAATAACAGATACGTGAGTTATTTTAATATTTTCAGGTGTCTTACCTTGACTGTGAGCTCGTAACACCCATAAACTGGTAACAACATGGCCACAGGTTCCAGCCTCCACCATAGCACCGGGGGTTTAGAAGCTACCTCTACTAATGCAGAGTAGCATATTTAGCTCCTTACCCTGAGCTAACTCGGTCACATCGAGATAGGGGGAGTGGTTTCAGCAACACGCAACCTCAGCTCCAACCCCCACATGCCTCTTTGCCCATTTTTGGTTATCCTGGAAGGGCATGCGGTGACGCGTTGCCAAGATGGCGAAGCCTGGCTCCACCCAAAACTGCTCTTCATAAAGCAGCGGGTGACGTCACAGACACTACATCCACTTATATATACAGTCTATGATGTTGACTGAACTTTGACTTTTTCCAAAACAATTCCTTATTAGGTGACATCACCGATTTGTGTCCTAGTGTCACCTACTATTACTGGTACAGATATAACATTTTACTGTAGCAACTTGAAGAGATTATATTGTAAAAATAGTAAAATCCTTATAATATTTGTACCAGTGATACTACAGGACACTAGGAAGGAGATGATATGACAACTGTGATGTCACCTATTAAGGAATTGTTATGATCAAAGGTCAAAGTTCAGAGAAATGTTAACTGTCTGTTTGACAGTTGTATGTTTGACAAATAATATAGTAATAGTAATAATCATTACTACTACTACTACTACTACTACTACTAATAATAATAATAATAATAATAATTTATAATAATAATAATTTATAATAATAATAATAATTTATTATTATTATTATAAATTATTATTATTATTATTATTATGTGGTATGCAGTTGTGTTCAAATAATCACTCAGAACATCACAAAAAACGCGTATGCATCTTTCAGGACCTTCGGCTGGCTCGCGGCCCTACTTTACCATAATAACACTGCTGTAGGCGCAATAGAAATCAGACGGCGGCTGACTTGACCGCGGTTTCACATTCTGCGGCTCATCTTACCGCAGTGACTGCTGCTATGGAACGTATTCTGAGCAGGAGTGAAAAGAGGGAAAAAGGGGATGGTGAGCTGTTTGTCGTCCCTGCACATACCATACCAATCAACAACAGAACAACCATGTCCAATAAAAATATTTAAAAACATTGGCAGTGAGCTCACCCCCACAACAAACCCCGAGTCACTTGTTAGGAAGTGTAGACCAATTCGACCGTTATTATTGTGAAAGTTGAGACCGGACGCGCCTGCGTATTGCTGCGCAGTGTGACAGTGGCTGGGGACAGGATGCTGTCAGGCCGAACAGACGCACCGACCTAACGGGGAGAAACCGCAGCAGCATCTTTGCTTTCTGAAACTGGATATCCAGGTAAGGACGGCTAGCTGGCTTAGTTGTGATGCTCACCTGGCTGCTTGTCATACCTAGAATGATGGAAACGTTTATGACGCCGTTAACGAAACGAGACCTGTTTTTTTTCTTCATTTCCAATCACGTCGGAAATATGGCTATTGTTCGGCATACTGTCCTACAGGCAGCAGCTAAGGCACGTTCATTTGACGAGATATTTGACCGTGTCGAGGCCATGCCAGCGGGGGTTGTGTGGTATTTATGTTGTAGACGGCTGTTTGAGTTTTCGTGTGGTGTTACAGAGGTAGCTTCCAGCTCAGGAGCACAAGACATGCTATTCCATACATGGCTCTGCTGCTGTATCGGTGGGGGTATGGCATTGTATTGCACCACCACCAGCACGCACGCACGCACGCACGCAGGTGTAGTTTGTGTTTGTGTCAACCATAGATGTCAACTTGTAATGTGCAGTTGCTGACACACGTCGAACCCGCGCTGACCATCTGGACACTGTCTGTTTCGCTGTAAGGGATGGCATTTTGTATTTTCAGGTGTGTTGGACGTGTCCAAGCGTTTAAGGTGCGTCGTTGACTTTTGTCTCCAGTCGTTGCTTATAAAGTCCTGTGTGTCCTACTTTTCATTCTTGATGTGACAGTTATTTGGTTGTGATCAGGGCTGGGTACTAACCCTAACCCTGTGGCCTTAAGAGGTCCATCCATAGGTGGTGTCTGCCCAGGCAATGGATAATTCCTGGATGGCTGCACCTTGTGATCATTTATACAGTGAAATCATTGGTTGAAGATAAAAAAAATAGGCGTCACTACTCTGCATTCACATGTCACCCCCCACATGGTTCAACAATTCATCTGTTTAAAGTTTTCTGATATTACATTCCTGTGGTTAAGGTTTGATTAAGGCTAATGTTAGCTTTTTATGAAAAGTGATGTGAGATAACTGTGCTATAGAAGTAAAACTGAATTGAAAATTGAACTGAATTGTTAGCGTATTCATTATAATTTCAGATTATGGAATAGACTACTAATATAGTTTAGCACTATTAAGCTTTCAGTAGTAAAGAAGTGATATTCTGTGGGCTAATTTCCAGGTTCAGAATCCTTTTTAGTGGTTGTACTAGAACAGGTTTACATGGTTTCATTTTTAAAAATTACCATATTTTTTGTCAGACTGCACATTGCTGCAGCTCCTCTTTTCACCCTGTGTTGAAGGCTTCGTTTTAGCTGTAGAGTGATACATCTTTTCTGTAAATTATCTTTGTTGGGAGTTGCACAGTTGCAGTTCATAGTTAAGGACTACTAGCCAATCAGAAGCAGAGTAGGACGGGTCAGCGAGAAGCCGGTAAACAGCTTTGATTCAGCTGAACATGTTGCCGACCATTTTAGCAACATGGACTGGAGCAAAAGTTTCAGAGTGGTGAGTTATTAATCTATAACACTTTCATCCATAAAGTTTTAACTGAGCTCTGTCTCTACATCACAGTAACAACTTTATGTCCACTGACTGCCTGGAGGTGAGACAGTGTTTGAAGGGAGAGGAGAGGTGTGTGCTGCAGCTCACTGTTTTTCCACTGGTGTTTTGGAGGGCGTGTCAGAGTAGCCGCTTGGCGAGCGTTACGTGAGGTGCATTTAGGGAAGCAGCTGGACTACAAACGAGCTGTTTTCAGGCTCTAACTTTGGGCTGGACTTTGGGCTTTTTCCCTTTGAAAACCTATTCCATACACAAAAAGGTATAACTCAATAAAGGAGAGGAAAAAGGCAAAAAGCAGAATACCAACTCTTTAATTCCAGCTGGACAATATTTTATAAGTTTTATTTTGGTTGTTGTTCTTATCCATTAAATTATTATGCATGAAAAATATTTTACATGGTTGTCAGTGTCTGAATAATTCTGTTAATGCTAAGTACTAACTTGTAATCATAATCATTCATGCAGAACAACAAGTTCAACATTTCAAAAGTTTGCTGATTGCTGTCAACATGTCAACTTTGTGATGAAAAGTGGTGGGAACATAAAGGCTCACATTTAAGGTGCTTTCAGACCAAAAGCGAAGCGACCGTTTGGGGCCGTGAGTTTACATACAAAGTCAATACAAAGACGCTAGAGCCACGATTTCTTGTCGGGTGGTGCAGGCGACGCAAAGGCAACGCGGAGGAATTTGTGTGAGTTGAATATTTTCAACTCAAGTGACAAATTCACACGACGCTGAGTCGCTATAGCCTTTCAATGTTGACGTAGTCCGTACGTCACCAACAGCTTCAGAGCGTTGTGTGCAGAGGGCCAGGCAGAGCGGGCGACTGAAAATCTGCAGGCCGGCTGAGAGCTGCTAACCTTTGGGGAGAGGAGCAGGAAGAAGCACTCCAGCTTTCGGACAAATAAACACCCGTGGTCGGACAGGATTCTGCTCTGACAACTACGCCGTTTGCTCGAGGGAGGAGCTTGGAGTAAACTGCTTTTATTAAATTAGCTTTTTTACTTTAATTTTTAGGATTACAACGTTGATTTATCTTCACTCAAGCTTCTCAGCAGCTAGCTTCCAGTGTTGTAGCGTTGTTGTAGCACTACTTCATATTTATAGAAAAACCAGACAAAACTGGACATTGCTGGGAGAAAAGAAAGTGAGGAGTTTGAACTACCTGGTGAGTTTAGAAAACGTGTATGTAAAACGTGTATTATTCCAGCTATCGTTGTACTTTACTGTGACCAAGTTAGCATAGCATAGCCCTGATCGATCCAAACTCCATTCAGAAAACAAACATTTTAGAAGTTGTTGTCCTGCTGTCTTGCTGGCAGACCTGACAAAGCATTAATTCATGTTTAACAAATCTGCATCATGTTGTAGTTATTTCGGCATCAGTTTGATCTATTTATTGCTATTTAATCAGAGCAAAATGTTTACTTTGGGTTCATACAAGTGTAGTAATGGAAAGTTGTGTTTATTCACGTTATCGCGTTAAAATTGCCTTCTCGCATTGTGTGAACACTTGCAGGGAATGTACTCACACGAGGAAAGAGTTGCGAGGCGAAAATTCGCAGTTGGTCTGAAAGCACCATAAGGATGTGATGACGTGATCAAGAAAAGAGTATATTTGATATTAATTTATATTTTGAAGAAAATTTCATGCTGAAATGAATGAAGGTGTCCTCCACCAGAAGATTTTGAGCATTAAACTCTCAATTTTCTGCATTCTGGAGACATTTTCTGCAACAATTTAAAGTGGAAAGTGTCTTTATTTATATGAAGGGAAATAAAATTCAGGTTACTATTTAAAATATACAGATATGATAAACAATATATAATGCAGTAATCAGCAGCTTGTGTTTTTAGCTTCAGTAACATTTTTGGACAATCGGATTAGTTTCTTCTAAATACTATATTTTCTTATTGTGAAAATAAAATGTAGCAACTTATTTAATATTTTTCGTTGCAAGCTGTTTTTCAAATGCTTTTGAAAAAGTGATGGGGACATTCTGATTCTTACATGTCCCCAGCGTCTCAGAGATGACATCTGCAATGTCTGCGAGCCGCTTGTCTGTAGTTAGAGTCTGTGTGTCAGAAATGGTTAAACCAGAGGCGATATGTAAATAAATGTGAGCTGAACAAGTATGTAACACAGATGGTCCCATTTTCCCAGTTGGGAAGTCGGAACGAGGTCGGAAGAACAACGAGGTTCTTCCGATCTTGTTGTGTGCTTTAAGTTGGAATGTGGAAATGGATGCTACTATAAAGGTGTGTTGGATTAGCATTAACATTATCATCCAGCTATGCTGACACAGTTTGAAGCTTTCTGTTTCAAAATATATTTTTTGTCCCTGAGTTGTTACTGCACCAGTACATGAAACCACTAACCCTTATACTGTAAATACTGCTAATAAATAACATTCCCATTTAATCTACTTTACTCTATGAACAGCAGACTAACTGTTATAACCTAAGACCTTATTACAAACGACACATATACCTATATGCAATATATGATTTCGCACCACTAGTCACATACAGTCTAATGTAGTAGGCTAGATGTTTTTTGTATAATATATTTTTCCTTTATTATCAGACAGTGATGCCCAGCACCACTCTGATTGGTCTAGCAGACTGAGGTTTAATTATTCACATTGCAACCACATGAATAATGAGTGATGAGTGTATACGCTAGAGCCTGACCGATTCATTGACTTGTGTATGTGTATGCATGTGTACCACCTGCTGCTGTGAACACAGAATCACTGGGGGAAAGTCCAAAATGTGAGCTGTGCTTTTTGGGCGCCTTTCTTAATCTGTCTGTGCAGTCAACACACATACAACACACTTTCATCAGTGTTTTCCGTGTTGCAGAGTTTTTGCTTAATGAAGCCCTTCCACCCAGTCATAGAGTCAAGGAAAACTTCTGGAATTTTACATGAGGGCCACGGTAAGCGCCTTGCTTCTGTCTGTAGTCTGAGTAATGCTGGATAACAGTCAGGGTTTTTCCTGGCTCTGATTGGAGCATCAGCATGTGGCCCAGGGCAGTGATTTATTATTTTGTCCTGAGTACAAACTTAAAATAATGAAATAATTTCAATAATAAGGCAAACTGCATGTGGAGTGATAGTTTAATCACACATGGGACTGCTATTACAGATGGCGATGGTTGAGCAGGCATCGTGATTGTAACTGAGTTCCCACGGGACTTCAGTGCGAGACTACAGCTCGCCGTCTAAAACAATATTTAGGTGAATTTAAACAATGGCTAAGTTGTTAAACACATCTTGTTGTCCTGTAAGAGCCCTGTTCATGTTGGACAGACATATTAATTGCATTTTGTGTCTGTTAAGAAGCACAAAGACACTCTTTATGTAAATGCCCCTATAACTGCCGTTTTAGCTACGTGGCAGCTCTGGGCATTAGCTGTAGCAGCTCCGTGTTGCAAGCACCAATCCGGTTCATTTTTTT
Organism: Lepomis macrochirus; assembly: GCA_024633595.2. NCBI lineage: Eukaryota > Metazoa > Chordata > Actinopteri > Centrarchiformes > Centrarchidae > Lepomis > Lepomis macrochirus. The sequence continues at coordinate 35,400,094 of JALXJV020000012.1, forward strand.
TTCTATAGACTGTACTCACAAAGGTATAACGATCAAGATTAACTTAAAAATTGCCCGGATTTCTCCTTTAATCATCACTTCCTGTGTCCCCTTTGTGGCACTACATAGCACTTTGCACTATGATTATAGATGAACATGTAGATGTGTTCGAAGCGTGACTTTTATCAAGGGCGTAAAGTTTGGTGCAGATGTAAGCATGTACACTGAAGTTAAAGGGGCGGTATTATGCTCATTTTCAGGTTCAAAATCTTAATTTTGGGTTGTACCAGAACAGGTTTACATGGTTTAATTTTCAAAAAACATTTTCTCATACTGCACATTGCTGCAGCTCCTCTTTTCAGCCTGTGTGTTGTACACTCCACTCTTGAGCTACAGAGTGATGCATCTTACTTGTAGAAAATCTTTGTTGGGAGTTTCACATGCACAGTTCACAGGTAAGGACTACTAGCCAATCAGAAGCAGAGAAGGACAGGTCGTAAGAAAATCAAAGCCTTCAGACTGCGACCGTAACCTAGCAGATGGTCTAAGTTATTACCAGTCCACAACATCATTGTTCCACATCTTACCATCAGGACTAAACATTGAACTGTTGCCGGTGTTCTGACGATCTATGCTGCCTTGCCGAAAAATGCTTCCATAGCGCAAATTGATAGACCGACTCTTCTCGGCCCTGCTCCGTTTTCCTTTGCAGATAGTACCCAGAGATAGTATGTAGCTTGTCGTCATAGCGATGCCACACACAACTGCTGCAACAAAATTTTCAGTGCGACACACACCAGTGATCCACATAGCTCTTAAAATATATATAGTCTACGGTTAAAGGGTTTCAGAATGTAAAGACAGATAAGCGGTATGAAAACCTTCCAGCTGTGTTTTCCTCTGCCGTTGTTGCTGCAGTGGTCTGTGTGACGGCGGGAGCAGAGGGCTCTGTGAACGGGCGGCTGGCCGGCCTCACACGCTCCTCCCACAGCCACTTGCGGAGCTCCTCAACTCTGAAAATATTCAAGCACATTTTTGTTCCGCCATCACTTCTTGTAAAACTGTCAATATTTGAAATCTACACAGCTGATTTCTCACCTCAAAACTTCTCAGAAGTGAATTTAGTGATGAAATTCCATACGAAAACTGTAAAATAAACTTTCTGTTGCTGGCCTCTGTCTGGTGCAATGATGATGCAGTGAATAGTGAATATTCTCTCTGACCGATCAGTCTGTCATGTTTTCACGTTACATTTTAGTATCCCTCAGCTCGCTTGGAACCTCGACGGAGGTGAGGTGATACGAAAAAAAGTACCTGGAAGCAGGTACAGGTCCAACTTTTCTACAATGGAAACTCAAACAAAGGCGAGTCGAGGCAAAGGGCCTCCGCTCAGACTAGCTTGGTTTGAGGGCGTCAGGGAAGTCAAGGAAGTGAAGGGTTGGACTACAAACAAGCTGTTTTCAAGCGGTTCTGAGCAGAGCTTTCTGTGGGAGATAGGAACTCCCTTTGGGCTGGACTTTGGGCTTTTTCACTTGGAAAAAGCCAAAAAGCATAATACCACCTCTTTAAAACAACTTCGTCTTTCCTGGTGAATCATCGATTTTGGATGTCACACCACGGGCACGCCGTTTCATGAAAACTCACTGTTTGTACAACTTTTAATTGTCAAATGCTTTAGAGTAGAAAATTTGAAGTTGGTCAGACTAATTCTCTAGGAGTGTGGAGTGTGTAAAAAATCCAAAAATAACCATAAAATTCAAAATGGCTGACTTCCTGTTGTGTTTAGGGGATCACTCCAAGAGGCTTTTTTGTACGTCTGGACATGATACATATGCCACAGAAATTTCGTACTTGTAGGTAAAATGTGCCCCCCCGTGCGCGAGCGTGTACCCGATGCCTTCGTCCATCCTGATGTTTCTTTGTAGACGACGCCCAACCCTTTTAAAAAAAACGGTAACAGTATTGATACTGACCTTATTAAACAGATCAGGTATAGGCCAAACATCACAGATCTATATTAAATACCCTTTTCTGTTTTTACCTCCTTTTTTGCTGCAGTATTATCACTAATGCTTCATCACTGCATGTGCTTCACAATAAATGTATTTTCACGTGAAAGCTGCAGGCTTCTACTGTGAAACAACAGCCTTGGAAAGTAAATAAGCTAAGAGAAGCCTTTTCTGTGTGGACACACAGGACTTCAGTCACTGCTGCTCACTAGAGGGTGACACGGGAGTGGAGTTCCACTCCTGTCCCAAACTACTCACACAATTCAGGACAGTATATTGTGCGGAGACTGATGCTACTGGATCATCCACATTCTTGCTTACTAGACAGGAATCTCTGAAATGTACATGTTCATCAGAGCATGTTAGTGCCCTTCATGTGGGGAGTTAATAGCGTTACATAAGAGTGGCAGTAACATCTGCTGTACAGTGAGGGTACTGAGGCTGCAGAGAACACTCAGGCTTTTCACAGTATCTGCCATAGTTCATTTCAACGGCTGCACTTAGTCATGGATGCCTACCAGGTTATATAGTTATAGTTGCATAGCAAGTTTCAAGTTATGATGGCATCTCTGAAATCTCCCTTTATTATATTGCATTTTATTATATTATACTTAATAAAATGCATGTCAACTAGGGCTGCTTGATGTGACTATAATGTACAGGTTGGCAATATGTCCAAAAATGTTACCGTGATAAAAATTTTATATCACGATAAATATCAAATCATCAAGTTTAAAGGCTGATTTCTGCTCATAAGTGAAAGTTAAAGAAACCAGACGGTTACTTGTGGTTTTAGACAATTCTTTATGGTCAAAACTGAGGTTGACAATTACTTGTATACACTTTACTTAATTGATCATTGGTAACATTAATGATCAATCAATGATTTATCGTTTTAAAAGTTTTTTTCTTCAAAGGTTTATTTCTTCAGGAACATTTTGCATATTGTCTGCTATTAAATTACAAATTCAATCAGGCCAGATGTTAAACTAGGACATGGAAATGGGCCGGATATTTTCTCATGAGTTGGGATGGGTGTCAGAATTTTATTGATGCACTCTTATTAATACACCTTATTGGTTCCGTTCATTATTGATATTAATTAAAATAATTTAATAATTTATTAACTAAATGTTGATTGTACAGCAGCAACACGATTTTCATCAGCAAATTCACTAATGTCTAAAATGTCAGTAAAATAAATAATGTTCCTGACATCAGCATACTGAGTGAAGTTTAGAAAGAATGATGAACTCACTCACTGTCACTCCTTCGTCCTGTCCTCTTCCTCCTGCTGCTGGTAGAGAGCAGCTGAGTGTAGGCCCTATATGTGCCAATGGCTTTTTTAAATACTTTTTATTGTTTTTTTATTTGCAAATGTTTTATGGCACCTTGTACTTACACTAAGTGTAGCTGTCCTCAATGTCCAACTTCATTAACAACAGCTGATCTGCTGGCCGACTTCGCTCCATGTTTGTGCATGTGTGTGGAGGCATGGGTGGCAATCGTGGCGGGGTCAGTACCCCCCCTTAAACACCATTAAATAATACAATGATATATACTTAGAATAATTGTGTAAGTAGTAAAACAATACAAACACATTCAGGGCAATAAAAGTGTGTTTTAAGTTTAGAAACATTTTGATGGGGTTGTTTGCTGCGGTGATCATCCTCGCATTGTCGTGCACACACGCTATCATTTTACCCTTGAGCCCCCACTCCTCCGCTGCTGCTTTTAATTTTTCAGCAAGGTGGTCTGCCGTATGCCAGCCTGGCAAGCTTCTAGTCAGCAACAACACAGTTGTGACTCTCCTGTCCTCGGCGATGTAGCGGCAAGTCACGATCATGTAGCTCTCAGTTGTTAGGGCAGTCCAGCGATCTGTCACTGCGACATTGTTGGTGGCACTAGCTAGCTGCACTAGTATGTCTGACTCAACATTCTTGTACCTATTTTCGATGCATGAGGTGATGGTGCTGTGGGATGGTAATTGGTTTGAAGGTAAATGTAAATGCTCTGTACTTGTATAGCGCCTTTCTAGTCTTTTCGACCACTTACCTCACTCACTGAGCCTATACCTAAGTGCTCAAACAGAAACTAACATTCACACATTCATACAGCCGGAACAGCTGCCAGGGGCAATTCCGGGTTCAGTGTCTTGCCCAAGGACACACAGCCTGGGGGAGTCGGGGATTGCACCGCCGACCTTCCGATTAACGGCCAACCAGCTCTACCTCCTGAGCCACAGCCGCCCCAAGATTCAAGCAGATGCATCATTTCCTGAAATCCTTGGTCGTCAGCCATACTGATAGTCATCATGTCTTTTTCTATAACCTTACAGATTGCTTGGTTATTTTTTCTGCCTGCTTAACTTTGCCCGTTTCATTTTGCCGCTATCTTTCAGACGCCAAGATGGCTGCCTAGTCAACATAATTGTTCTATTACGTCATTGTTTGTGGTTCATCGAAACATACTTTGAAAAAACACCATTCTTCTGTTAGGTAGAATCATATTTCAGATCTTTATTTGATAATAAATCAATAAAATTTCACGAGTTTGATCAAATTCTTAACAATGAATTAATCAATCCCCTAAGAATTATTACCATCCCAAGTCAGACCATAATAAACGCTTGCCAAACAGTGGATCATTTCACAAATCTGAGGTAAAACATTTGTTTTGTATACCAGGCGTTCTTAACCTTTCTGGCAGTCCGACCCCTTTCTGAGGTAGAAAATATTTTGCAAGCCACACAGATCTCCCTTTCCCTGTCTCCACACTCAAAGCAGTGTCAGAGCCGGCGCTCTCCGTTTGTCTATTTTATTAAAGTAGATGTTTTTAGCAACAAAAGACACAAACCTTTGAGTTGTGATCAAGTTTCTGCTAATATGACATTTATTACTTAGCAGCAAACCAAAGATTACAGATCGCTGGCGCTATAATCTTTGATTACACTGACAGGACATCTGATATGGTGGTTGCCTAGCAACGTGATAAAAACTCAGCGCTTTGCTCTTTTCTAAATTTAACCAAAAAAGTCATTGCTGTACGCCTCGCATTTTGGAACCTGCAAAGCGCTTTCTGTCTGATCAGAGCCTAATTCTTCTTGGTCATTTTACAGTGGTTTGCATCACCGCCACCTACTGGATTAAACAGTGCAAAATATTTACAGTGCACACCTAAAGTGATTTCATTCACAACTTTAGTCCGTGTAATTCTTTTTAAGTTATTTTCTTTCTATATTTGTGTCTATGTAAGCATTCGTGCGACCCCCTGGGGCGTCCCGACCCCCAGATTAAGAAGTGCAAATTTGTTAGTGATTCAGATGAATTAAATCAAGCATTTATTTACATTTATTATACTGTTATTGAGGAAAATTTATATCATTATTGTTTTATTTCCCAGCCCTCCTATAATTTCATTAAATGTATCAGAGATTCTGCCATACCATTAATATGGTATATGGTACCTATCCATTGAATATCTTGTGGCATTTTTAACATACTTCTTTATCAATCTACATGAGAGCAGGCATATGTCCAAGTGGGAACCTCCGGGTCTGTAAAGGGAAGCAATGCAGAGGTGCCTTAAACCTGCATTCTTTCTTATGGCCAGCAGGGGGTGACTCCATAGCAGTATCAGGTGTGGGGCTGCAGCTAACAATGATTTTAGTATTCAAAGCTTCTATCGATTATTATAACGATTCATCAATGCGTCGTTTAAGAAGTAATTTTGCTTGGTGTTGGCCGATGGCTGTGCCGTTCACACTACACAACTTGCCATCTTGTGACGGGAGTGTTCACACTACATGACTAATCGGTGACAGGGGTCACCCACTACACAAGCTGACAGTGGCTGTGTCTCCCGACAGCTGGTCTCCAAACCACGTTTTGTCAAGAAAACACACATGAAATGTGAAACAGGAAATGACGTGAACCTACAAATGAAACAACTGTTGTTATTATAAAGATAACAATTAAAAAGACAAAGAATTTGGGTGAAGAATGGATTAGCACACGCAGGTAGCAGGGATCGTCTGAGCTACAGAGAGCTGCAGGTGAGTTAAAAGGTGCAGCACCCCGACACCCCCAGTGAACTCCTGTGAGGTTCCAACTCACGGCCCAAAACGGAGAATAACAACAACAAATGCACGTGGTCACATTTTCAGCTGAGGACTGCAGCTTACTTTGGCTTCAACTCAACAATCATGATTTCAGTTAAATGCTAAAGTTGCTGTTACTGTTACCTTGTCTGTGTCCCGCTGGCAGAACACCAGCTGCTTTCTGATCAGCTGTCGTCATGCTGTTGCCGAGGCAACATAAGTTTCGTGTTATGATGGACGGACAGTAACATTACAGAGTTGTTGTTTTCTTTAGCTTGAAATATTCCCATACTTTGGTCACTTTCTTCTTCGTCCCTCTCTCTCTTTTGCCAGTTTGCAAACAGCGCCATCATTATCACATTGTGTCCGTGCAAAACAGTGTGCTGTATAGTTATATGGATTAAACGAAGCATTCGATGCAAGGAATTTGTCAATGCATTGCATTAATCGATTTAATTGATTTAATCAATTTAATCGATGAATCGTTTTAGCCCTAATCAGGTGTGCTCGTGGTGTTGTTGCTGCAGCTTTGTGGCTAACCCCTAAAATCCACTGACTCTGTCTACGGCATGTTACGGTTGCGCTGCATTTGCCGGAGCTAATCGCGGCCATTATAGTCAATGCTTTTGAGTCCACCAGCTGCGGCTGCAGTGCGTCTTAGAAGCGTCCCAGATGCGTCTCTCCGCTGCGCAGAGAATAGGTAGCAGGTCTATTTTTGCCGCCAGCCGCGTCAAGCAGCACAGAGCAGATTGAACTGGGCAGGAAGTCAGACACAGAACAGCATAGAGGATCCGCTCAGTTTTCAAAATATAACACCCTGTAGAGACTCTCAATCGTAGAACAACAATAAACACGATTAAAATGGACACAAAAGGAAATCATTTAGTTACGTAGCCTATTTAATCCTAGTAGAAGCACAAAATGCAAACACTGATTACCAAATCAATAAAATCTAAACATGTAAATAAAGTCAGGCAGGCAAAACACTCTGATTCTGAAATTCTCCCTGTGGGAAATGCAGCCTGAAGTTGATGTAATGAAACGAGGTCACATAGAGCTGTGAAGAAGGTAGTAGAAGCACGAAAATGGCAAATTAATAACAAGTCAATAATCTGCTGAAACGCTTCTGACACGCTTCCAGTGGACTATGGAAGCATCAAAACCTTGGCGCAACTGTAACGGAGACGGAGCCAGTGGATTCCTGGCGTAAGATGTGTAAGAATGTGTAAGGTTACGCTGGTCAGACATTTCCCTGTTGGTAAAGGTATAATATGTAGCTTGCATTAAAATGTCTAGACCTAAGTTAAAGAATTTTTGAACTTTTTACTCTAGTTGTGTACTTGCATCATACCAAATGTGTCCAATAGTTTTCAAACCCAGAGAAGTCCGTAATTTAAAGAGGCGGTATTATGCTCATTTTCAGGTTCAAAATCTTAATTTTGGGTTGTACCCGAACAGGTTTACATGGTTTAATTTTCAAAAAACACCATATTTTTCTCATACTGCACGTTGCTGCAGCTCCTCTTTTCAGCCTGTGTTGTACGCTTCGCTCTTGAGCTACAGAGTGATGCATCTTACTTGTACAAAATCTTTGTTGAAGTTACACATGCGCAGTTCCTAGGTAAGGACTACTAGCAAATCAGAAGCAGAGAAGGACGGGTTGTAAGAAACAAGGTAGTGTGATCCAAATCAAAGCAGAAACTGTAACCTAGCAGATGGTCTAAGTTATTACCAGGCCACAACATCATTGTTCGACATCTTACCATCAGGACTGAACGTTGAACTGTTGCCGGTGTTCTGACGATCTTTGTTGCCTTGCCGAAACAAACCCGGAGATAGTACGTAGCTTGTCGTCATAGCGACGCCACACACAACGGCCGCGACATAATGTTCAATGCGACACACACACCAGCGATCCACACAGCTCTTAAAATATATACAGTCTACGGTTAAAACGTTTGAATGTTCCTCAGAATGTAAAGACAGATAAGCGGTATGAAAACCTTCCAGCTGTGTTTTCCTCTGCTGTTGTTGCTGCAGCGTCTGTGTGACGGCGGGAGCAGAGGGGTCTGTGAACGGGCGGCTGGCCGGCCTCACACGCTCCTCCTGCGGGTCGGCGCAGGCTTCCCCCGCCGCCACTTGCGCTGGCTGAGCTCCTCAACTCCATCGCATTTTTGTTCCGCCATCACTTCTCGTAAAACTGTCAATATTCGAAATCTACACAGCTGATTTCTCACCTCAAAACTTCTCAGAAGTGAATTTAGTGATGAAATTCCATACCAAAAAATAAACTTTCTGTTGCTGGCCTCTGTCTGGTGCAATGATGATGCAGTGAATAGTGAATATTCTCTCTGACTGATCAGTCTGTCGTGTTTTCACGTTACATTTTAGTATCCCTCAGCTCGCTTGGAACCTCGATGGAGGTGAGGTGATACGAAAAAAAGTACCTGGAAGCAGGTACAGGTCCAACTTTTCTACAATGGAAACCCAAACAAAGGCGAGTCGAGGCAAAGGGCCTCCGCTCAGACTAGCTTGGTTTGAGGGTGTGCCTGACCCTGCCAGCCGCTTGGCAAGCTTTATGACACGTTTTTATTGTGATGTCACAAGTCAAGGAAGTGAAGGGTTGGACAACAAACAAGCTGTTTTCAAGCGGTCCTGAGCGCAGCTTTCTGTGGGAGATGGGAACTCCCTTTGGGCTGGACTTTGGGCTTTTTCACTTTGCAAACCTGTTACATGCACAAAAAAGAGATACAACTCATTAAAGGAGAGGGAAAAAAGCCAAAAAGCATAATACCACCTCTTTAAATCAAAGTAACTATTTCCTTTGGTCACCTATCAGTGGCGCGCTTTGCTCATGTGTCAGCGTTGTGGTTGTCTGCCAGAACGCTGTTTCCTTTTGTCAGCAGCAGGGCAGGCCAAATAAAGTCAAGAAAAATGTTAAGAAGAATGTCCTTTTAAACCGTAAAATCTATCTAACTTAACGTTACCTTATTAAATCTACCTTTCCATTGCTTCCCTTTGTCTTTCTCCATACTCGTCGCTCCCTGGCTCTCCTCGGTTGCGTGTTGTCCGGGCTTCACCAAAAGATTCTGGAGCGTTGGGGTGGTGACGGCACAGTGGATAAGACACATATCGCTGGTGTGGTAGACCCGGGTTCAATTTCCCACTGTGACACACCAATGTATCACTTAATCCATAGTTGCTCCAGAGGGGTGCAAATGTACATTGTGAAAATCCTGCAGAAACTGTTATTACTTGACTCTTTGTCCAGTTTAAGCCACATTTTTACAATGCACTTTTTAAAGGTTAAGTGTGTAAGATTTAGTGCCCCCCCTCCACAAACACACACACACACACACACACACACACACACACACTTTCAAAGAACGTATGTATGGTGCTTTGACAGTGGCAAAAAACTAAAATAAATAAGTAGTTTGATAGCGGTGCTAAAATAGATCTCAGTCATGACAGCAACAGTTACTCACATAATCACTTCCTCTTTGGTGGTTTTGCCTACAAAAAGGATTTGCGAGAAAGTTTTTGCATTAAGGCTGTATGTCGAGTTTAATCGAGAGCTTTTACTTTGAAAAATTCTGGACAACATTAAAAAGAGTCTTTAGCTTGCTTGACACGCCTCATAATGAATACACAACCTTCTGGGTGAGAGTCAGCGCTTCACTGACTGAGCTAACTGAACAGCATAACATATAAGTTAGCAAAAAAAGAAGTAAAAGTTTATTTATATAGCACCTTTCACAGGTATAGGGCCACAAAGTGCTTCACAACAAAAACATTAATATCATAAAATACACACAATAAAAGCATAGACAGTACATGATCATATCAACCCACAAGTAGCTAATTAAAAGCCTGAACAAATAAATGTGTCTTTAGTCTGCATTTGAAGGCATCAACAGAATCAGAGGAGCGCATAGACAGTGGAAGGTCATTCCACAACCTAGGGGCAACAGCCTGAAAAGATCGGTCACCTCTAGTACGATAGCGAGTGCGTGGAACCGTCAGCAGGTTCTGATCCACAGACCTCAGAGCACGCACAGGGGTATAACGCTGAATCAGGTCACTAATATAGGGGGGAGCCTGGCCATGTAAAGCTCTGAAAACTAAAACCAAAATTTTAAAATTTATCCTATAAGACACTGGTAGCCAGTGAAGTTCTTTTAGGATTGGGGAGATGTGAGACCTCCTATTAGTACGTGTTAAAATTCTGGCTGCAGAGTTTTGTACTAATTGCAGTCGAGAGAGCTCCTCCTGGTTTAGGCATAAAAATAAACTATTACAATAGTCTAACCGCGAAGACACAAAGGCATGAATGATAAGCTCCAAATCATTTCTTGAAACTATATTTCTAAGTTTTGACATTTTCCTTAATTGAAAGAAGCAGTTTCTCGTCAGCTGCTTGCAGTGCTGCACTAACGACATGTCTTTGTCCAGGATAACTCCCAAATTTCTAAGACTTGGATTAGCAGACTGGCCTAAATCACCCAAGTATTGTTTAATCCCAGGGATTGCATCCTCAGGGGCAATGATCAATGTTTCTGTTTTGTCTGCATTTACCTACAGGGAGTTTTCACTAAACAAGAAATGTCCCTTTTGTAGGACAGTGTATTTTACATATAATTCTGTAAAAATCCAAATGACTACTAGAGCTGGAACAATTCATCGATTAAATCGTTTATATCAATTACTATAATGCATTGATGCAAATTCTTTACATCAAGGCTTTGTGTAATCCATATAGCACATTGTTTATTACTTTCGCACATCGCACTGATACTGTGTGAACACAACGTGATTATGATGCCGGTGTTTGCAAAGTGAAGGAAGAGAGAGTAAATAGTGAAGGACGAAGTGTCCAAAGTATGGAATTATTTCAAGCTAAAAAACAACAACGCTGTAATGTCACAGTCTATCCACCATAAAACAAAACTCGCCTACCAACAGCACGACGGCACCTGATCAGAAAGCAGCCGGTGTTCTGTCAGCGGGACACAGACAAGGTAACAGTAACGTCACAGTCAGGAGTTAACTGGGTGTCGAGGAGCTGTACCTCATTATAACTTGAGTAGCACTCAGGTGATGTTTGTGTTGGTAAAGCAGTTGTCTGCTTGTTTTTCTGTTGATGTTGTTGGTCTGATGTTTGCTGTATGACACACTATGAATTTCTGAAAGGATGAATAAATATATATCATCTATCAATGTACACAGCTGATCACGTTACCGGGGCAAGGTCGCCGCCACCACCGCCAAGCAAAAGTACTTCTTAAATGATGAATCGATGAAATAATCTATAGAAGCTTCGAGTACTAAAATCATTGTTAGTTGCAGTCCTAGACTCTACAGATCTTTAGTGTAAAGGGTGTAGACATTGTTTTTCATGCTTTTTCAATGAATAATAAATAATCAATGAACCTGTGGAATTATCGTTTAGGCCCTAACAGTATACAGGTGGTAGGCAATTAAGGTCACAGTTATAATAACTAAGAACACTAAAGAGACACCAAAAGAAAGATGTGCTGGGTCCCTGCTCATTTGCATGAATGTACCTTAGGCATTAGAGCTGTCAATGTTGCCAGGGCAATGAATTACAATGTCTGTACTGTGAGGTTCCTAAAAAAGCACCACAGAGAGACAGCTCGACAGCTGATTGTCCTCGTTTTCCCCTTTTCTTTTCTTGTGGTTAGTGGAAGTTACAGTCGCGAGGAAAGGGAAAGTGTCAGGCAGCCACGGCAGAGAGAGCTTCAATTCAGTTCAATTCAATTTTATTATAGCGCTAAATCACAACTGTTATCTCAAAGTGCTCATAAAAGAGCCGGTCTAGACCGCATCATGCTCGTTGGCAGACAGATGTGACACCGCACTGATGAAATGAATAATATAAAAATAAAAATTAGGTAAAAGATTGTGATTTAACAACTGTTACATATGACAGACAGGTGACTCCAGGAACAAAAATAATTCATTTTCAATTTAACATGTGTTTATGGTCATTGACACTGACTGTCCAGTAACCACCACCCCCCTCACTTCCCGAATTTCACCCGTTCTCATCTGGTCACCCTAGTAAATGCTCTTAGTAACTACAAATTCAAGGCTTTGTCAGCAGTAAGACATTGACACCAACACCATTGCCTAACACACTGCCTCCTTGACTGTTTCAAATCTATGCAAAATACTGTTTATACCTCACAGACGGATCAGCCGCTTCTAGACTGTGCAATGATGTTGTGTCTCTCTTTAGTAAAATCTGTTAAAGTGGCATTGTTTGCAATGTCTCCTGTGTGTCTGTGGTAGGACAGCATGTGTGGACACAGTGTGTGTTTTAGTCAGATTAGTGAGTGCTAGCTGCTGCGACTGCATTTCCACAGACTCTGGTTGTCCCCGTCTCTCTCCGTCTGACTCATTAGTGTTATCCATTTCTGATGAGTGCCACTTTGTACGTGGACGCTGTGTGTATGTGTGAGTGTGGTGGTGTGTGTGTGGGTTGGGTGTGGGGTGACTGGATTTAGGCCACCAAAGCCAGAGAAGTGGAACTGTCTATCTGTGGCACTCAAACCCCCGCATGGATTAACCTTTGTGTCGCCTCTGATCTGGTTAGCAGTACTTAAGTCACAGTATGGGGTAGCACTACCACTGATCCCAGAGCAGATTTCAGAACTGAAGAGCAAATATGACGTAAATGTCTCTAAAGCATGAGGAAACTTTTTTTATTTCATGTTATAGCAAATAAAAATAAATAAATGTTTAAATAAATTTCAGTAAATGTTAAACAGTTGTTATTTAAGAGGCTGGGGCTCTGCAGTACATCTCCTGCTCCTGGTTTACTCACTCCATCTTGTTGTTCTTGGCTACATTTTGCTGCATTACTGGGATGATTAAATTGATGATCTAAATGTTCCAGAACTCAGCATGAGGTCATCACTTTACTTACCAAAGAAATTAATTTATTAACAATTTCATTAATAAATGTCTTAAAGCTGGAGTGAGCTTACATATAAATGGATCCATTACATTCAAGCCCTTGCCAAATGAGTTCACACAATGACGATGGAGCTAATCACTGCCAGGTAAATCTTTTTGTACTGGCAGTATACCTTTTTTAATCTGGTGTCTGTGGTGATGTTTATGGTAGTGATGTATAAAGCCCGACGATTTATCGTCTGGCTGATAATATCAGCAGCAGATATATGACTATTAAAAATGAAACGGAGAGATCATTCACTCATGTCATGAGTGTTGTATAGTTTTCCCACCAGAGGGCGCTCTGCAGCTCCTCTGTTAACTACACTGCCTGCACCGCAAAAACCACAAAAGAGAACAATCAGCTGACTGTGTTAACTGTGAGTTGGTTACATGACTTAAATAATAATAATGAAAGTAACGCCCATCACTTTTCCTCTCCTGAAAACATTCATGATTTGCTAACCCTCCTGTTTGTCGCTGCCCTCTCCTGGTTTCCTCCCGAGTCACAGCAGTGTGTTTAATGTTACAGTGGGTGAGTGGTGGAGTTAACGCTGCTGACAAACCCGAATGTAGATTAATTTCTGAAACAGTGTGGCAGTTCTAGCTACCAGTCCTCTCATATCTCCCTAGTTCATCACTTCGAAATATTTTCTAAAATCACTTACAGCTTGCTAAATTAGCTACAAAGCTAATGCCATGCTTATCAGTGGAAGAGCACAAACGTTATAATAGGTAGGTAGGTAGATTTTATTGTCACAATACAACAAGTTGTAGAGTTACATTGAGTTTTGTAACTCAGTTCTGCTACATAGCAGACAATATACAGTACATTAATATAGAATCAATTATAAAAATGGTAACAGAAATAATCTATAATCACTGGAGCAGTGCTGAGGGTGAATTAGAGTTTTAGGGTGCTTTCACACCTGGATCGATTTGTTTTGTTCCGGAACAGATACTTTGTTCCGAATCAATTAATTACGTCACTCGTGTTCACACCACACTGTTGTAAAGCGGTCCAAATGGCAGCCTTTCAGGGCTTTCCGTACACCATTATGTCGCTACCTCATACGTGCAGGTCACGTATTCCACTGGTGGACATCTCCATGACAACAGTAACACAAAATGAATCGCAGGTGGACTTGGCGTTGCAAAGAGGTGAAATAGATGTTTGGTCGGAACAACACATCTGCCGGATGTTGTAGACCACACATAAAAACACTGAAGTCTACAAGCGGGTCAGTGATAAAATGAAAGAGAGGGGTTGTGAACGCTCCATTGAGCAGTTAAAAAAAACTCAGACAGCAGTAGGCCTACATAATACAACCACAACAACATACCACAACAAATTAGCAAAATACGCTGCCGAAGCTGTTCAAAAGCGATCTTTTAGCGTCTGTTGCCAGGCAACACATTGATTTGTTCCGGTTCATGGGTCGGTTGTGTTCTCACTGCAAACGAACCGCTCCAGGGTTCGTATGTAATCGAGCCGAGACCACCTATTCTAGGCGATCGGTTGCTTTGTTCCAGTTCAGAGTGCGATTGTTGTGTTCACATATCACCAAACGACCCGGGCCAAAAGGGAAACGCCCCCTTGTTTCGGAACAACGTCTCCAATCGATCCAGGTGTGAAAGCACCCTATGAGTCTGATAGCTTGGGGGGGAAAGCTGCTCTGCAGTCTGGTGGTGTGGCAGCAGAAACTTCTATATCTCTTCCCAGAAGGCAGCAGGGTGAACAGGCTGTGGCTGGTTGGGTACTGTCCTTTAGTATCCTTTGGGTACCTCACCTCACCGATATCACTGATGCTCAGGAGATTGGTACCAATGATCTTCTGAGCAGTTTTAATCACCCGCTGCAGAGCCCTCCGGTCCTGGGCCGTGCACATCCCATGCCAGTTTGTGATGTTTCCTGTCAGGAGGCTTTCTATTGCTCCTCTGTAAAAGCTGACAAGAACTTCGTTCAGGAATTCGTTTCTGAGCTTTCTTCACCAGCGTGGAGATGTGAGATGACCATGTCAGGTTCTCTGTGATGCTGATTCCCAGGAACCTGAAACCTGAAACTGTTCACCTGCTCCACCCCAATTTCACTGACGTAGACAGGACTGTGTTTCTTTTATAATGAGTGGTTAAACTATAGTTTCTCATGTATTCTAAATATATGTGCGAGCCAACTGCTACAGTTATTCGGTGTGTTGGAAAAGGTTAAACCAGTGCGGACATGTAGGGTTAGGTTTTAGGGTTAGGGCTCGTCTTTGTGCGATGTTGTAGATGTGAAATGTTGTAGTCAGAGCCATAACAGTTCTTGTTATAGTTTCCCAGAGCTGAAGGTGGAGTGACCTAGAGCCACATAGAGAGCTCCATGACACCGCCATTACTTAGAAAAAAGTCCATCGGAGAGAATGTTTTTTACTGAGAATTGTTTATTGTGTTTATTATGGCTGAACAATTTTGGAAAATAATCTAATTAGGATTTTTTTGCGATTTAATATGTGATTAATTTTTAAGCTCTTTACCTCCTATTAAATATTATGATATATCATCAGGTAAGCCTACCTGTAGACCGTAACAGTGTGTTATACAGTAAGTGCTCAATACAAAACCCACCGTTCAACCACCAATTAATCCTTATCTCAGTTCAAATCTCCACACTCAATCAAAAACCTCTTTTTCTATGTAAGCTAACAAAAAAAATCAGTTTGAGGTTCAGTTCAAAAGTTGGCCAACAAAGCCTCTGACGCTAGTACGCAGTGCACTGGCTGTACCTCAGGACAGACCGGGTCTCTTTCAGGCTTGTGTGTTTGGTTTGAAACGCCATTTCACAGATAATTCTTGGGCTGATTGGTGGCTGTGTGTGAAGCAGGCTGTAGGGCTGGGTATTGTTGAAAGATTTTCGATATCGATACCGATACAATACCTCGACTTTGATACCGGTTCCTGAACGATACCTTTTTCGATACCAATTTTATTCTCACGTTTATTCTCAACAAACAGAGAACCATTGTTGTTTGTATAAAGTAACTTAATTATCACATTATTATCATTAATAGTTTATTTTAATAATTGTTCCTCTGAAAAGTGCTACTGTCAAAATCAAGACATATTTTCAATGTAACATCGGCCTATATTGTGTTTTTATTCCTCTTTCTTTAGTTTTTATAATGTAATTTCATTGTTTATTAATTATATATTTTTTATTGCTTATATATACCCAGCCCTAGCTGGCTGTGAGTTGGAACCTCACAGTCAGGAGTTGGGTGTCGGGGAGCTGCACCTTTTAAGTCACCTGCAGCTCTCTCTGTAGCTCAGACGATCCCTGCTACCTGTTTGTGCTAATCCATCCTTTCACCCATATTCTTTGTCTTTAAAATCACCACCTTTATAATAACAACAGCTGTTTCGTGTGCAGGATCGCTCATTTCAAGTTTCACATTTTAAGTGTGTTTTCTTGATAAAAGTGGTTTGGAAACCAGCGTCGGGTGCCATAGCTGTTGTAAGCTCGTGTAGTGTGTGACCCCATGTCACCGATCAGTAGTAGTGTGAACGCCACAGCGACTTCAAGACTGCCGTCATATGACGGCAAGCATGAACGGCACTGCCACTGGCCGACGCTGAAAGCTGTGTAGTCTGCACGAGCCTTTGGTATAACTTGTATAGCACTCGGGTGATGTTTGTGTTTGTAAAGCAGCTGGCTGGTATTGGTCTGATGTTTGCTGGATGACACAATGAATTTCCGAAAGGACTAATAAATATCTATCACCTATAAACGTGCACAGCTGATGCCCACCGCCACCAAGCAAAAGTACTTCTTAAACGACACATCGATGAATTGTTGAAATAATCTATAGAAGCTTTGAATACTAAAATCATTGTTAGCTGCAGCCCTAAACTCCTCCCTTTCTTAGTCCTGCACATGGGTCTGCTAGCCAAAGTTAAAAAAAAGGTTTTGGTAATAATCACTTAATGAGCCTGGCTGTGACAACAAATAAACGGAGGCTCTCTCTCAGGCACACATGCCTGCTGTTAGCCGCTCCTTCCCCCATCCGCTCCTCCCTCACGCAGCAGAACTTCTTGGGCATTTATCCTTCTTCTGCTGTTCTGCTAGACTGCTGACAGTTCCCATGGCTCTTCTGCAGGACTGCCTCAATACTCAATACTGCTTGTGACGACCCCTCCCAGCCACTAGGTGTCCTGTGTCTGTGTCCTGTGTCTTTGTGTTTGTCTTACAGGATGTGGTTCTGGGAGGTCGTCATCAGTGGCATGCTTTACACCTGGGCCTGAGTGGTTGGGAGCTATAAAGCTCACCACCTTTTTGTCTTTTGCTCTCTCTCTCATCGCGGGTGCAGCTGTTGTTTGCTTTTTGTGTTCTTACTGATGTTTCACACACCCACACACTGACATGACTGATACTGATTCACACGCTATTATCTTTGTTAAATCTTATTTTGTAAAATAAATTGTTACTTTTTACATGCAAAGCTCATCTTGTCTCCCATCTTTGTCGCAGCCTAAGAGCCGGGCTGTGACACGCAGTAATAAGTAGATCTGATGAAGGCCTCTCTCACGCCCTTTTGAAAGCTTGACCACGAATGGACGTAGCTTTTATGTTTTTTTTCGACATCAACATTATTTATCTGACTCCGCCCCCACAGCTACATAGTCTACACGAGCTCACGTCTTGCAGCTGCTGATGTGGTTGCACTTTTCACAGTGCAAGAAATTCGTCTTGGGCATACAAGAGACCACAGAGCTCCAGAATCTGCAGCGCGACCACATCACACCTCGACACGGTACACACAGCCTTGGATGCATTACCACTAGGCAGGATGTATGACAAAGCCATCCAAGTGACCTCTTTCCCATTTTCTCCCTGGTTATAACTCGTGGTCTCCATCTGATTCCAGTGTATTTTACATATTCTTGACTAAATTTAATGCATTGATCTCACTCGACAACACAACAAACTTTTCGTCAACCGTACTCGTCTGATGCCTGAGTCGCAGCAGTGCCGCACCACCGGAATGTAATATCTCTTGCCCTTGAGCTGGCTGACTGTCTTCGATATGAGGGTGTGTGTGTGTGTAGAGGAGGTGCTGAGCCTCGCCCTCAGTGACACACGACCACAGAGAGTAGAGGACAGAAGCAGCTGTTTTTGGGCTAATGGTAGGGAAAGCCTAATTTTTATAAATTGCATCCAAATTATCAGACAGCAGTAGGCCTTATTATCAAATACTGAAATATTTTCGTAGGCATATGTTATAAGCAGGAGTCGTCAGTAGGGCTGAAGGATTTGGGGAAAAAATCTAATTGCAATTTTTCTGCCAGAAAAATTATGATTCGATCTGTGTTTTTTATTGAAGTTTAGCTAAAGTTCGATATTCACTGCCAGTCTATTTTTGACAAACAGAACAGCGTAGAGAATCCAGTCGATTTTCAACACCATTTGCAGATTTCTTGCACAATAAACACAGTTAAAACAGACAAAAAAGATTTTAAAAGAATTTAAGTACATAGTCTACTTAACCATTGTAGAATCATTAAATCAAGGACAACTGAATAAATAAGCAAAATCTTAACAAGTCAGCAAACTCAGACGAGCAAAACGCTCTTATTCTGAAATTCCCCACGTGGACATGTAATGTTATGTTAGCCTGCAGAGGAAAAGGCTCACAGAAAGCTGTTATCCATATTTGAAGCACATAAAATGACAAGTTAACAACACTTTAAAGGTTCAGTGTGTAATATTTCTGAGGATCTATTGACAAAAATGCAATATAATATCCATTACTATGTTCTCAGTGGTGTATAAAGACCTTACATAATGAACCATTATGTTTTTATTACTTTAGAATGATCCATTTCCATTTCCATAACCGCAGGACCCCCTTGTATGGATGTCGCCGTATTTTGTCGTCATGTTTCTACCATAGCCATCATCAGACAAACAGCGCTACAGATCACACTGTACTTCTTCTGCTTATATAATTCCAGCAGTGTAGATGCCTGTCACCACATTGAATACGTACAAAGAAGAAGAAGAGGAAATAATAATAACAATAATATAAAGTCTCTGAGTAGTCTTCTGGTTTATTAGAAGTAAGAAGAGAAGTGAGTCCCGGTACTCAGGAAAATCTCCCGGTACACCAAAGAGTAAAACGTCAAGGTGCCGGTACTGAGTACCGCTGCGTACCAGCGAGGACGAGCGAGTGAGAGAGAGAGAGCGGCAGAACGTGACGGTGAAAGTTAGCGGTGAAAATATATTAGCAGTAAGTTTCTGTCTGGTAGTAAACGTGCAGAGTAGGTCGCTGTGTGTCCGTTAATAAAAGTCTGTAGTTTCCCCAACGGCTGGAAAAGTGAAAGCTGTTAGCGCGAGCTAACCCCCATCAGACTCCGGACTTTTGGGGACAGAGCCTTCACAGACCCCCCCTCTGGAACTTCATCCCACAGAGATCTGAAATGCTCCCTGTCAGGGCAAAAATCTACTAAGACCCAGCTCTTTACCCAGGCATTCACTCCTGAATGACTATTTGTTGTTCTGTCACTGGAACTATGTGTAAAGTGTCCTTGGGTCCAAATTAGTAATGCTAAATTAGTAATGAAGTAATATTAATTATCAGCTGTATGTCATTAATAACTAACCTACTAGTCAAGGGTTGAGAACATCAGGTACAAGCTGAGACTAAACTGGTGTCCAGCTCTGTCCTGTATACATACTGTG
The DNA here is from genome assembly GCA_024633595.2 of Lepomis macrochirus. NCBI lineage: Eukaryota > Metazoa > Chordata > Actinopteri > Centrarchiformes > Centrarchidae > Lepomis > Lepomis macrochirus. Next base: position 35,419,880 of record JALXJV020000012.1, read on the forward strand.
CTGATAATTATATTTCAGTTTTCAGGAGTCTGACAACTGGTTGTTAATAAAATGAGAGACCATGGAGCTGAGGTTAATAAAGTAAATTATTTATGCAAACTAGTCCTTTTAAGCTAATTAGGAGATGTTTCTTTTGGATTTTAATGGGCAAAATTAAATGCTTAGTAATTATCCAGGGATCCTGTTTAGAAAAAATATGATACATCAAGATGCATCGATAATCGTTTTATAATCGAATCGTAGCCCTCTGAATCGTAATCGAATCGTGAGGTGCCCAGAGATTCCCACCCCTAATATCTTGATGTGGCTGTTGAACAAGTAACAATAATATTCAAAAAATCTAATAGTTAAGTAAATACAATTTCTTAATGTATCTACCTGATTTCTTGACTGGCAACTCTCTACTATCTCATAGATGACATCTTTGTCCTGTCTCAGGCACCGTAGCTATACTACTCGCTTGGATAGGGGAGCGGAGCGGAGAACCTGCGTTCTTTCAAATCGCAATTTCGATTTGAAAACAACTGATGATTAAGTGACTAATCATTTTATGACTAGTTTATATTAAAATCAGCAAAAAAACACAGCCTCCTCATTAATTTCAATGAGACCACTATGTTGGAACAGTAGGTGACGGAGAGGGACCCAGTAAACAAAATCGACAGCTATTGCTGCATTGTCTGGCAAGGCAACATGATGGCTGATCCAATACAAGTGCACATTCCTGGTAGATTAGTTGAATGGAAATTGTAATGTAAAGCATAAAATGATTTTTTTCCATCCCTCCAACGAAGCAGACCCTAAGAAACTGCTTTTTTACTTGTGCAGGTCTTCCCAGCTCTGGAGCAGATCTTAGAAATAAATAAGCTCAGTGGACTTGGTTGAAACCCTTTTTAAAGTATTTTGAAAACTCTGAACTGATCTTGTCACTGCTTGCTCCGGCATTCCAGCTGGCATCATGCAGCTTTGAAGAACACTCCAGGCCTGAATCCCAGGCTAGTTCTTCAGGCTGGCTCTTCTCTCTTCCTCGACCTTTTTTCTAGAGAAGTCAGCGTCTGTCTTTCCTGATTAAAAGAGGAAGCAGAGCCAATGCCAGATTACAAAGTAGTCCCAACAAGAAACATGGAAGAGAGGTATTGTGACAATCCTTCTAAAATGGTTTCAAATATGTTGACTGAGCCTTTTTATTTCTAAAAAGGAATTTTATTTTACTGAGTTCCATAAGATGGGCTGGTGAATAAAAAGCTTTTCTTGACTAGTGTGGTGATTAAGGCAGAAGGCTAAATCTATAAGATGTGATCATTAGCTCTGTGGTAAACTCATTACGTCGGGCAGACACCAGTTTCGCTCTTCTGCCTGTAACGTGTGCAGAGTTTCTTCAGTGTTCTGCTGCTGCTCTTTGGGAGTTGCTTTCTGAGTGGACACATCTTGGATTTCTAAATCCAGGTTTTCTTCTATTCATTTCTTAACATATGCCAGTTAAGTCCTGCTCACTGGTAGCATAACTTTTGGTTTATTCTGAGGCTAAGAGGATCTACTGTTGCCATGGGCAACAATGTGTACAGTATTTGTGTGCTTCCTTATTCATCACGTTATCAAATGCTTGATAACTGTGTGGAGCTCCAGGAACTGCTCTTGTGGTAAGTCTGTCTGTTTGAATGTATTATGTATGACGTTCTCCCGACTTCTCTCATGAAACCCAGCATGTATGAAGAGAACACAAATGTCTATGAAGTGAACAGTTAAACTAAACTTGCCCTGTATCTTGGTAATCAGTCCTTTTAGAAAGCAATGGCCTGGGGTCAAAATCTAAAGATTTCAAGAAAAGGATAGAGGGAAAGTTTTGTGTGTGTTGTCTGTGTTTTCTGCTGGCTAGTGGTAATGTCTCAGAGAAAGTTAAGCCAGGCACTTCTCTTGTCAGACAATCCAATAATCTCAGCAGATGGAGTGTCTTCTAACTAAAGAACTTAGGCAGCAATGCTACAGACAGCGTTACTAATAAAGTATTGAGGAGTTCATACCCAGTGGTGGAAAGTAACAAAGTACAAAGTACAAATACTTTGTACTTTGTACACATCAGTGTGTTTAATATTACAGTAGGTGAGTGGTGGAGGTTACACTGCTGACAAACCTGAATTACTAGATTCATTTCTGAAACAGTCCGAGCTGAATAAGAATTCCATATGGCTTTCTGCCTAACAATGTTCTATCGAAAATCTAGCTCCTCTTTTAAATGTGAAACGTTGTAGTTATAGTTAAATGAAACCTCAGCTTGTAAGTCTTTTTGTAGACAGTCATGTAGTATTACATGCATTCAGCAGGAGGTCATTGTGTTATAGACGCCATGAGCCAGATGGTGGTTGAGAAATATTTTCTCGTAGCTCTGGTACAGAGATAAACTAGATAATTAGCTACATTGAAAGTAGTTATTACGGCAGATGTGTAAGGTAAAAGGTTTATTCTCTCTGTTTACAGATGGCTGAAAAAGACGCACCTGTTCAGTTGTTGAGACTGTAATCTATTTTATTAATATAAACTATTTAGGAAGAGGTATAATAGCCCACATGCAGAACAACTTTCAATATCGGTCTGTTCTAAGTTTATACAGGAAAGGGGTCTGTTATCCAAATAATTTTCAAAATCTAAATATCTTCTCATAAATCAGCTCTTTTTCACTTTCATATCGGCATCTGCCAAAAAAATACGGTTGGGCTCTACACAGCGCCACCAACCCGGTATTAGTCTTCCAGTCTGCCTTACGCTTCCCTTGCTCAATATCCAATCTCTTCAATCCAACAATAAATTTTCCTTTTTATTTAAAGATGTCATATTCTGTTTCTTGGCTTTTCCCTCTCCTTTATTGAGTTACATATCTTTATTGTGCATGTAATAGGTTTGCAAAGTGAAGAAGCCCAAAGTCCAGCCCAAAGGGAGTTCCCATCTCCCACAGAAAGCTCTGCTCTGAGCTGCCTGAAACAGCTCGTTTGTAGTCCAGCTTTTTTTACTCTTTTCTGTGACATCACAGCGAAATACATGTCATAATGCATGTCCCTAGCAACTAGTCAGACACACCTTCAAAAACACAGGTGGATAAACACTAGGGCTGGGTATCGTTCAAAGATTTTCGATATCGATACCGATATCGATACCTCAACTTCGATACCGGTTCCTGAACGATACCTTTTTCGATACCATTTATATATACACCATTATACCATGTTATTGGTATAAAATTTATATATTTTCTCAACATACGGAGAACCATTGTTGTTTGTATAAAGTAATTTAATTATCACATTATTATCATTAATAGTTTATTTTAATAATTGTTCCTTTGAAAAATGCTGCTGCTTGTCAAAACCAAGACATATTTTCAACGTAACTTCAGCCTATATTTTGCTTTTGTTGTTTTTATTCCTCTTTCTTTAGTTTTTATAATGTCATTTTATTGTCTATTCATTATATATTTTTTATTGTTTATATGTGAATTTGTGCTCTGGCAACATTGCAACCTAAACATTCATGGCAACAGGCCTGAGAGAAAGAGAGAGAGAGAGAGAAATCTCTCATCTGATGGAAACAAGTTTCTGCCTCTACATATCAAAGTTTCTTCCTCACTAGAGGAAGAGGTGTCCAGGCAACAACTATCACAATAGAAAGGAAACTCTTTAATCCGCTGCAGCAAAGTCGCAGACATCAGCCCAAATATCGGTACATGATGTCACCGTCACACGGAAGCGCTTCCCGCCGGCTGCACATACAGGTCCGTGTGCGGCCGTGGCGTCACTTAACTGATCCTTCAGAAACACTTGCAAAAATGTATCGTGTGTGGAAGATACCGCGCTACTCTGTCAATAAAAGAGCTTTGATTTGATTAAGAAAACAGCGACGCTGCCACCAAGCTACTGAGAAATGTAGTTAAACTAGTAACGGTGCTACTTGTAGCGACGCTGCTGCCCAACGCTGCTCGTACGGTGGGCGTGTTGAAGCAGCTCGGTGGCAGCAGGGCGCTGAGACAATGATGCACCGTCTCTGTCTTGTTGCAGCAAAAACGGAGCGACTTTCTGCTCTTAAGTTTATTTCACGCACAGTCAAAGGCTTCACCAGGTTTGTCGTGTCGCCGCTCTTGTCAGCAATTATCTTACGTCACAAATATTGCATCGCGCGCTGTTGCATCAAGCCACACTTTTGATTTTCTCCGCGTCTTTTACATCCACTTCTCTGTGTGTAATCGCCGCGAGCTAGTGTTTACATCACCACAGCCAATTACAATCACTTTTAGATGTGGGCACATCAAGAATGCTGCATGCTGATTGGCTCATTGGCGTTTACAAGAACCTTTAGGTATCGAACTTTGGTACCGAAAGGCAAGACATTTTTTGATACTCGGTGGTATTGAAGCAATTCGGACGGTACCCAAAAAGTATTGGACTCGATACCCAGCCCTAATAAACACTCTGAGCTGCAGCACACAGTGGCAAAGCATCTCCCTCCCTTCCAAACACTAGCTACCCTCCAGGCAGTCAGTGGACCTAAAGTTGTTACTGTGATGTAAAGACAGAGCTCAGTCAAAACTTTATGGATGAAAGATACATTTGTTACAGATTAATAACTCACCACTCTGAAACTCTTGCTCCAGTCCATGTTGCTAAGCTGTTAAGTGGAACATATACAGCTGAACCGAAGCTGTTTCCCAGTATTTCAGGACCCACCCACTCTGCTTCTGATTGGCTAGTAGTCCAACTTTGCAACTCCCAACAAAGATCTTTTTAGTAGTGACATGCATTACTCCATAGCTAAAAGAGAGCGTTCAACACACAGGATGAAAAGAGGAGCTCCAGCAATATGCAGTATGACAAAATATGGTGTTTTTTGAAACCTGCTCTGGTACAACCAAGATGGCAAAATGGCTGCCATGCGCATCCTGCGTTCCTTTGGAGCGTAGGTTGTGCACATCCCCAGAAATCAACGCTACGCTTTCCTTGAGATACAATTCACCACATGAACGTGGGGGCAGTATGTCAATCTGACCGTCAGGTCAGCAGCAAACTCCTGTTCCACACACCTGCCCATGTGGTGGCGGTATGCAGTTGGGTTACCTACCGCTATTAAAAGCAAAAGAAGAATATGGTCAGCAGCAGACTTAAAAAAGGAGAATTATGGCGGGATGTTTACGCTAAAACTCCTGGAGCTAGTCCGCAATTACCAAGTACGTTATGATGTCTCATTAAAATCATAACTATGTTTCATGTATCATGTATGTATCACTATGTTTGGTTTGTTAGACAATCTGGTGTTGGCAACGGGTGATCTGGTCCTGATCTGCCCCCTAGTGGATTCACAATTAAATCCCCAGATATGGGCGTTGCTAGACCCTTTTTACTGGGGCACATGTCCCTGTATCCATGTGCTGTGCCCTAGTGAAAGGGCAGACTGGGCAATATGGATGTATCTTTAAGTAAATAACAAACATCACATACTCAGTCATGTCATACTATGAATAGTATTTTCCTTTTGAAAAGGAAACCTGGGGAGCCAGTTTGAATTAAGTTGAATCAGCTGATAACATTAATATCTTGTATTGATATTTATAATTTACATGGGCTATGCTGAAGTTTGTCAGTAGAATAGATGCTGGATCATAAGCCAGTACAAGCACAGCTGATCCAAATCCAGTACCAGCACAGACTCAGTCCAGATGTTTTTAGCAGGTCAACCAGACCCAGGTCAAATACAGACAGCCTCAGCCAGTAAAAGTACAGCCAGAGGTCTACAGGCAGCATCAGATACAAGCAGCTCAGACCCTAATGGAGGATTGAGTTAGTGCGTAGTGGTCCATTGCAATGGTATTTCTAGAAGCGGTTTCCATTCTGGATTATAACAGAGACAGACTGCAGAGAGCACTGCAGCAGTAGTAAATTGTTTACATGGCTCACAAGTCAGGAAGGAGGGCCACATAGCAGAATTTCTCTTAGGTTGTACCATAGGTATGTGTGCTTATGCTCCGGTTAAAGCCCTTTCTAACATGAGTTTTTCTCAATTGCCTCAAAACAGCATCCTGAAATGATGCCTCTTTTTTCAAAACTCTAAACACAAATCCACAACTTCTCACCCAATTCCCCAAACAACATAGTTTCAGGTCAAAATGAAGATTTCCACACAAAATCATTCAATCTTGCTGAAAAACCAAACTTTGCCCTCAGACATAACATACAAGCCCTCAGAAACACACACTGCAATGCAGTCTGACACACTGGTGAGATAAATACAAAACAAAAAAATGGTTGTTAGTAATGTTGCTTGTGGTTCTCCCCCTCAGAAACCTTTTCACATGATGAACACAACAAAAGGAATACAAATTATCCCGAAGTGTTCTGTACAGCAAATTGTTTTACCCCAGTGTCCTGTCTTTGGTCTGGGACAGGCCAGAGATTCTTGTTTTTACCTCGACCTCATCCACCTCCTCAGCTTCCTCCTATCCCATCTCCTCCTGTAACACCTACTGTTCCTCTTCCTTCAGCTCTTCCTCCTTCTCGTCTTCCACCTCTTCCTTCAGATTTCTCTGGATCCATTCTTCCAAAACTGAATGAACTCTGGTCCTTTTATCTATCTATTGAAGCTTCTGATTGGTGTGTTATCAATTTTGACTGTTTGTGTCTCCACCTGGGAAGCTGTGTGCTAATTGAGCTCAACCTGTGCTGACCTGAGTACAATATTGAACAATATTGAATGTTAGTGTTTTCTTAATGACCACATGGTGCAGGCGATGAGCAATGAAGGGATTTGTGAGTTTAGAGAAATGGGGTGTGCTTTTTGAAAAATGGAGTTGAAATTTTAGTTCAAGCAGAGCACTTGGCGCTACAACTACAAGTGGATAATGGCAAGTAGTAGTAGGAATCTCCTTTCAGGTTTGTCAGCAGCGTAGCCTCCACCACTCACCTACTGTAACATAGTAGGCACAGATTTGAGCATGTACAGTTAAATTACGATGACTTCCTGTTTCACAGCGAAGCATGGAACTTTGCCACCCCGCCAAGGATACGCCATTAAAGGAAAACTCACGCGCTTTACAACATAGCATGACATGTGTTAAGAGTTTTCTGAAATAGTTTTGAAGTAGATATACCAACCCGTATGAAGTGGCTCATCACAGCATAAACGTCGTCACTTCCTGTTGCCAGCAGGTTGCGCTGTGATTACGGGTAAATTTTGGCTTATAGATGTGTTCAGGGCGGAACTATTATCAAACATGTCATTTTTGTGCAGATGTGACCATGTAGACTGAAGTTACAGCCACGTCCTGTTTCATTGCAAATCATCGATTTTGGACGCCATGCCAAATGAAAACTCACCGTTTGTACAACTTTTAATCGTCAATGGATTTAGCCTGCACAGCAACAATCTCAAGTCGGTCGGACTAATTCCCTAGGAGTTTGTTAAAGTACGGAAATTGTAAATCATCAAAAAGTGACCATGAAATTCAAAATGGCCAACTTCCTGTTGAGTTTAGGCAATGGCTCCAAGAGGCTTTTTTGTACGTATGGACATGATACAGGTACCACAGAAGTTTGTATATGTAGGTGAAACTTTCCCCGGGGGCTGCTCTGTAGGGGGCGCTAGCGAGCCATTTTGCCACACCCATGCTCAAAACCCATAAAATACAAAATTTTTCACCACAACTGAATTATCTGCAAAGTTTGGTGAATTTTAGAGTATGTTTAGGCCCCCAAAATTGAGGTTACTTTGCAGAAAAAGAAAAAAAAAATTCCTTCAGTTTCAATAGGGAACTCACACGGTTTGTGCTCAGGCCTTAATGAGAAATCAAAAATTTCCATGGGGAATGAGGGGGTCTGTGCCCTAGTAGAACTTTATGTCTAGCAAATATGCGAACAATGCCATATGCGATGCCGATGCCTGTCTTCGGCTATGCATTGTTAAAAAGCAAGTAATGTCCGGGGCTTAATATGACCACTTTAACTCCTCCCTCTCTAAGTCCTACATTTTGGACTACTTTCCTAGCTGTAACACTGTTAAAAGTTTTGTTAATGATAACTTGCTGTTTTAGTTAGCCACACTATGAGAATAAACACACAGAGTGCTCTCTCTCTCTCTCTTTCTTTCACTCAGACACAGAATTACACACTCATGCCCGCTGTTATTTGTTCTCCATCTGATTCTCCCTCACTCATGTCATTGCCAGAACTTCTCGGCATTTATTGTTCTTCTTCTAGTATTCTGCTTCTAAGAACATAGCTGTAGCTTGTGAAATGACAGCCTGCTTTTCAACAGCAATCGGCATAACGCGAACGCTGACTGTGGACGCCCCCTGCCCCCCCCACTCATCTTTAACAGTTGCTCCTCCACCAAATGACCCAGCAGATTGACCCCCAGTCTTAACAGCCTTCATGAGGACAGAGTTAGTGTGCAGAGGTCCATTCAAACCAGCAGTGGATATTTTCAAAAGAGGTCTTCAGTCAAGCATCTTACAGAGGGAGGACTGTACTGAGCACTGTGGTGTCAAGTGTGACTTTGCAGCAGACCAGCTCTGTTTTTGCACTGGGAGTAGCAGCCAGTCTGTGACCGAGTGGTAACGTTGCTGCTAGTTTGGAACTGTGAGCTGGATTATATCTTCTGAGTATGCGAGTGTCCGCTAGGATCCACATGACAAAAGAATCATCAACAGAAGGGGTACGAGTAGGATCTGTGTGGCCGTCCGCGTGCCTCCTTTTTTTTATGACTGTGCAGACAGGTCAGCCAACCACTACCAGGGCACCAACCGATCTACTGCGCATGTGTGGAAGGAGTCCACCTCCAGAAAATATTATAAAGTATTTAAGAAGAAGTAGTGCGTCCTTGGTGTCCCCAGCTATCCGTGTCCGAAGGTCCCAATGAGCACAGTGGCCTCCATCATCCATGAATGGAAGAAGTCTGGAACCACCAGAAGTCTTCCTAGAGCTGGCTGCCCGGCCAAACTGGGCAATCAGGGGAGAAGGGCCTAAGTCAGGGAGGTGACCAAGAACCCGATGGTCATTCTGACAGAGCTCCAGTGTGTCTCTGTGAACAGAGGAGAACTTTCCAGAAGACCAACCATCTCTGTAGCACTCCACCAATCAGGCCTGTATGGTAGAGTGGCCACACGGAAGCCACTCCCAGTAAAAGGCACATGACAGCCCGCCAAAGGCACCTAAAAGACTCTAACACCATGAGAAACAAAATTATCTGGTCTGATGAAACAAAGATTGAACACTTTTGAGGAAAGTAAGGCTGTAACATATCAAAATGTTAAAATAGTGAAGAGCTGTGAATACTTTCTGGATTCACTGTACTTTAGTACTTGTAGCCAGAGGAAACTAATTGGACAGGCTTCTTTGAGAGAAAGGGTCGGCCTGTGGTTTTACATTTTTATTTATTCAGGCCTGCTTGTATTTTTGTTGTATTGCAATGACATCATTAGGGCTGGGTATCGAGTTCAAAACTTTTTAGGCACCGACCGAATTGCTTCAATACCACCGAGTATCAAAAAATGTCTTGTCTTTCGGTACCAAAGTTCAATACCTAAAGGTTCTTGTTAACGCCAATGAGGCAATCAGCATGCAGCATTCTTGATGTGCCCACATCTAAAAGTGATTGTAATTGGCTGTGGTGATGTAAACACTAGCTCCCGGTGGTTACGCACAGAGACGTGGATGTAAAAGACGCGGAGAAAATTAAAAGTGTGGCTTGATGCAACAGCGCGTGATGCAATATTTGCGACACAAGATAAAAGCTGCCAAGAGACGACATGACAAACCTGGTGAAGCCTTTGACTGTGCGTGAAATAAACTTAAGAGCAGAAAGTCGCTCCGTTTTTGCTGCAACAAGACAGAGACGGTGCATCATTGTCTCAGCGCGCCCTGCTGCCACCGAGCTGCTTCAACACGCCCACCGTACGAGCAGCGTTGGGCAGCAGTGTCGCTACAAGCAGCACCGTTACTAGTTTAACTACATTTCTCAGTAGCTTGGTGGCAGCGTCGCTGTTTTCTGAATCAAAGCAAAGCTCCTTTATTGACAGAGTAGCGCGGCAGCTTCCACACACGCTACATTTTCCCAAGTGTTTCTGAAGGATCAGTTAAGTGACGCCACCGCCGCTCACGGACCTGTATGTGCAGCCGGCGGAAGTGACTTCACGTAGCGATCCTTGGGCTGATGTCTGCGACTTTGCTGCAGTGGATTAAAGACGCGCGGCTGAGTTTACTTTCTATTGTGATGGTTGTTGCCTGGACACCTCTTCCTCTAGTGAGGAAACTTTGATATGTAGAGCCAGAAACTTGTTTCCATCAGATGAGAGATTTCTCTCTCTTTCTCTCAGGCCTGTTGCCATGAATGTTTAGGTTGCCATGGTGCCAGAGCACAAATTCACATATAAACAATAAAAAATATATAATTAATAGACAATAAAATGACATTATAAAATCTAAAGAAAGAGGAATAAAAACAACAAAAACACAATATAGGCCGATGTTACATTGAAAATATGTCTTGGTTTTGACGAGCTGTAGTATTTTTAAAGGAACAATTATTAAAATAAACTATTAATGATAATAATGTGATAATTAAGTTACTTTATACAAACAACAATGATTCTCTGTATGTTGAAAAAATATACAAATTTTATACCTATAAAATTGGTATCGAAAAAGTATCGTTCAGGTACCGGTATCGAAGTTGAGGTATCGATACCGGTATCGATATCGAAAATCTTTGAACGATACCCAGCCCTAGACATCATTAGAATTCAAACATAAACATAGACTTTGAGTGTTCTCCACGTGCGTCTCAGCGCTCTTTCCAGCTGTTCTCCCTTCCACACAGACCGCGATTCCCAGCTCCTTCAGCATCCATCAGTGCCAAGAAGGTCTTCTTTCCTGTCTCCAGGCTTATCCTAAGATGTGCAGGATATGGACATTTCGCACTGATTCCCCTGCTCTTGTTGCTTGATTACATTACAGACCCAAGCTTCTCTACTTTTGTATTTCAGGAGCGCAGTATCTGTTTCTGACCCCATGCCAGGTGGAGTATGTTTTCTGTGAAATGAAGAAATTTTTCAATTATGGATTTTGAAGGAGCTGTGGAGGAGAAGGAGCCCTCTGAGCTTCAACTCTCCATCCGGTGGTTTCTGCAGGGCTGCAAGGTCCCTCACAAAACTTGATGATATCACGGCCTTCATTCCCTTCTGGTACATGATATATCAGTGTTTTCCACACATAGGCTTTACTTGGGTTTACTTGGATGCCAGCCCAGGTAGATTAACAACTGCCCAAGTAAATTTGGCGACCCATTTTAAAATCATTTTTGATAACAGCGCAAGGCATATTCGCTCCACACATCCTCTCTCTCTCTCTCTCTCTCTCTCTCTCTCTCTCTCTCTCTCTCTCTCTCTCTCTCAAACACAGACAACAGACACGTCTGTGAATTGAATGGTTGGTATCATAAACACTGATGCACAAATCTGTCCAACAAAGCACTGTCAATGTCGGAGACCCATCTTCAAATCAGTTATTAGCAAGCATGTAAGGAGCCTCGCTAATAAGGAGAGCTATGTTAACTTTGGAAAACAGCTGTCGAAAGGTAGTACGCTCTTTAACTGGTAGGCAACAGGTACGTTCAAGATAACTGACTGACTTTCGCTGACTTGGTAGATAGGGGAATAAAAACAGCAGCATCAAGTCAGACAATCTACCTCCGCTAGACTGCGTGAGCTTGGAACAATGATCACGCCTTACTCCCACGAGGTCTAGTGACGTTTTGCAGCACAGGTGGTATTCTGAATTCTGCATGCCTCCCGTGAATTGCAGACACCTTGGGGGAGGTAATGTTCTTTTATACTGAGAAAAGAGGTGCATGCAAATTTTCGTCAAGTAGCCTACAACATCTGTTGTGCCTAATTATGCATTCACTTATTTAGGTCCTTTTAGGACTTTTTAGGATTTTTTAGCTCACCAAGAATCTCAGATGTGTGGTGTTAGCTTTAGCATGGGTAGTTGGACTCAGCATTCCCCTTCTCGCCAGGTCCATTCTTGAGTTATTGCATTCACCTGAGTTTTTGCTGTATTTCTTAGAGTATTTGGCTACTCTGAAATACTGAGTGTTAGTGACGTTGACAGCTCAGAGTAGTATTTTCCAGATAAGAGCTTTGCTTTTGTACTGTTGCCACAAACATGATATCAAAGAAAGCACTGCTGTTTCATTTGGTGTTTGAATGAATGAATGAATGAATGAATGCCTTTATTGTCATTGCATGTAGTACAATGAAATTATAGAGCCACTCTGATAGGTGCATCAGTTTGTCCTGAAAACTGTATAACTCCAGCCAGAAAGTTTGTAATGGAGTGTGTCATGTTCCGAGTGAGATGCGGCTGCAGGAACTACCCATGGTAGAAGCACAAAATGCAAGGACGAATGACCAAATCAAAAAATCAAAGTAAAATCAGGCAGGCAAAACTCGCTGTCCATTCTGAAATGCTCCCTGTGGAGTATGAAGCCTTGAAGAGAACGGAGAGAAATGGAATGTAAGGTATAGGTATATAGTTGGCTAAAACCCAAAAACCCTGCATCATGAGTGGGCTACTTTAAAGGACTGCGGTAAGGCAAGGCAAGCTTTTTAAAAGAAGAAAAATGGTTGAAAAATACAGAAGTTATCCTTTAAACTCCAGGCTGAAAAGAGGTGTTTTGCTTTTGTTCCTTTCTTATCTCTATGTCAATCTTAAGCAAGTCACATTCATACATCACTTGACACTTTCCTCTCTGGTTAAAAGTTTCAAGCCAGTTTCAACTGCATCAGTCCTGGGTCCATGGTGTTTCTGCGCCAGACTGAACACTTGGAAAACTAGTATTGACAGTAGGTTATTCTAGGTCATTTTCCACCTTATTTTATTCACTACTTGAATCATTTAATAAATTCACCAGTGATTCCTATAAATTATAATATTATACCAAATATTACTCTCTTTTATTGTCTTTCAACTGCCTGTGTCATAACCAGCAAGTGACTGCAAACAAATTCAAATTAGCTTTATTGGCATGAACGTATAGCAACATTATTGCCAAAGCTACATATAAAGTACAAACATCAAACATCATCTGCCTTTTTGCTGTCTTCTTCAGTTGGCCTCAGGAAGTTCATAATTAGTAGCTGTAACCTTCACTCTGCTACACCACGTGGCCATGGCGCCTCACATTAAGACACACGCACACACATTTTTGATATGCTTGTAGAAATGATGAATCCTACATGGGTTTTTCTGGTTGTCTATTGAAAGCCTGTAACAGTCTAATGGCACAGTTAGATATCGTGATGATGTAACTGCATGTTCAGTATTGGTATCTGTCACATGCCTTGGACCCTGTTGGTGGGGCCATGGCTGTGGGCTTCTGCTCTGCAGCAGCTTGTCCACATAAGTGCTTGCTGACAATGTGTGGGAGGAGAACAGGAGGGGATTAGTAGAGAAAGGTAAGTTGATAGGAGAATAAGGAGGAGGATGGAGAGAGGAAGGGCAGAGAACAAGGCAATAATGACTTGGCTTTGTTGTCTCTGTAAAGGTCAGCATAAAGAACGCATTAGCTCTTGTACATATGTGTGTGTGTCTGTATTAGAGGTGTTAATGATTAATAACTTTAATAACAGTTTAACGGATAGCAAGCAATGAGCAACATTTGCAGTGTTCTGTGACAATATGAAGCCTCTCTTAACTAGCTTCCAGGCTATTGCAGGTGGTCACAATGAGCTTTTGCCAATATAGTTGATCATTGGTGTCACAAGATTCAATTCAATTTTCAATTCAATTTTATTTATATAGCACCAAATCACAACAACAGTTATCTCACAGCGCTTTTCATAAAGAGCAGGTCTAGACCATACTCTGAAGTTATTTACAGAAGCCCAACAATTCCCACCAAGAGCAGCACTATGGCTCAGGGTGGGCGGCCATCTGCCTCGACCGGTTGGGGAGCAGAGGGAGGCAACCTACACAGTATACACATAGAGGTACAGACAATAAAGGTGATGGTGCTATAGACTGAATGAAAAATGGTACAGATATTTATAGTAATGTTTGCCTTGGTTTAGAATTAGCAGAACATAAACCAATCATAAACCTTCAAGTTGTTGGGAATAAGGGTTTTAATGGTTTCAATAGTTACATTAAATAATAGAATTATTACTATTATTACTATTATTTAATCATTAATAATAGAATTAAACTCATTTAAATTAATTTCACTTCAGGACACCACTTTTAAACAAATAAGAACTGCCAATAACCAATAACCTGATCAAGTCTCAAAATATATAGTAAACTATCAGGTTGGTACTCTGAATAATAATTAAATGATTTAACTATAACCAAAATTAATAATAGTGATAATAATAAAAGCTATTAGATTAAATGATTTGTAGCTCCGCATAGAAGAGGCAGTATATTCACACTCAGTATGTATATAATCAAGATGAAATCTAAAATGCTAATTGAGGCGAGACACAGCAGGCAAAAACATTGTTTTATCATGCGCTGGTCAATTTTAAGATTTTGGGCTACTTTGCTTCTTCAACACATCTTCTCTTTAGGCTTTTGGCTCTGTCTGTTTTGTGTGTGTAAATGAGATTGTTAAACATGCTGTTACTCAGTTATCTGTTTTGATACGAGATCTTATATATTTAGTGTTGTTTGGAATCTCATTTAATATTTGGTCTGTAAATATTGTTTTTCAATGAAAATGTGTAGAATTTTACAAAATGAGTTTTTCCTCATTCTCTGAGCCTAACTTCAGCAGCACTTACGTACACCAAACTTTCCATTTGTATTCCTGACTATATTCTCAAGGTTTTACTGAGGGGTGTGTTTACACGTTATTCATAGTCTGAAATCTGCACTGCCAGTTTACTGCCAGATATAAACTTACTGCAACTATTTTTCTCTGCTTACTTTCACCATCAAGTTCTGCCATTCTCTCTCTCTCTCTCTCATTCACTTGGCCTCACTCAGGATACGCAGGGAGCTGCCAGGCGTTGAGTGTCACCATGCTCACACAGTGCAAGTTAAAATCAATTACCTGTGGATTGATATTAATGATTGTGTGAAATTTAAGTAAGGTGGTTATTCATTCCGCTGCAGTGGTGTGCCGAATACAGAGGGAACACTGGTCCCTCTATGTGCACTAGGGGTGGGAGAATTCATTGATTCTTCGATGCATCGCGATGCGGACGTGGAAGATTATTAATCGATACACAAATGTCTAAAAATCGATTATTTAAATGTTAATTGATAACATGTTGACGGAACGCAAAAGGCGGAACTCGCGGAAGAGCAGCGCCGGACCGTCTGAGGAGCGCACAACAACAGAGAGACCAGAGTTCCCCTACATTCGTCACCGCTGTGAAATGAATAACCACCCCAAAATGTCACACAATCATTAATATCAATGCGCAAGTAATTATTTTAACTCGCACACTGCGAGCATGGTGACGCTCTGCAGCTGTGTGTGTGAGGCCGAGCGAGTGAGAGAGAGCGAGCGAGCGGCGGAACGTGACGGTGAAAGTTAGCGGTGAAAAATATTAGCAGTTAGCAATTAGTTTCAGTCTGGTAGTAAACGTGCAGCGCAGGTCGCTGTGTGACCGTTAATAAAAGTCTGTAGTTTCCCCAACGGCTGGAAAAGTGAAGGCTGTTAGCGCGAGCTAACATCTCCCCGTACAAGGGCTCAGTCTGCCCCCACACCAGACTCCGCAGCCTTCAGCGTCACCCCTCTGGAACTCATCCCCACAGAAACGCTCCCTGTCTGGACACTTTCAAAGATCTGCTAAAACACAGCTCTTTACCCAGCATTCAGTCCTGAATGACTATTTGTTGTTCTGTCACTGTAACTATGTGTAAAGTGTCCTTGGGTCCCGTAAAAGTTGCTAAAAAGATTTATTTATTAATGTAACATTAGCTAAATTAGTAATGAAGTAATATTAATTATCAGCTGTATGTCATTACTAACTAACCTACTAGTCAAGGGTTGAAAACATCAGGTACAAGCTGAGACTAAACTGTGTACAGCTCTGTCCTGTGTACACATACTGTACAAGCTGATAATTATATTTCAGTTTTCATAAGTCTGACAGCTGGTTGTTAATGAAATGGACCATGGAGCTGAGGTTAATAAAGTAAACTAGGGATGTAAACTAGTTCTTTTAAGCTAATTAGCAATTTTCTTTTGGATTTTAATGTGCAAATTAAATGCTTAGTAATTATCCAGGGATCCCGTATAGAAAAAATATGATGCATCAAGATGCATCGATAATCGTTTTATAATCGAATCGCAGCCCTCTGAATCGTAATCGAATCGAATCGTGAGGTGCCCAGAGATTCCCACCCCTAATGTGCACGACACAGAGGTGCTGTGCTTCCATGAGTTCTGCCTTTTTCGTCAACATTACGCTATCAATAAATATTTATATAATCGATTTTTTGACATTTGTTAATCAAGTTAGAATCTTCCATGTCCACATTGCGATGCATCTAACAATCGATTTTTTCTCCCACCCTACAAAAAAAATATTTCCTAATCTAAGTTATCTACTAGGAAGGTTTTATTGTTATATAGCGTGTGTGTTATATAGCGTTGGGTGTGCAACCAAAGAATGTGCATCAGTTTCTGTGTCCTGTACTGCATATTCTGCTGTGTATGTGTGCACAAGCATACACACACGTTGCAAACAAAGAAAGTTAAGTTTTCTCCATGTGTGTAGTGTTTGAGGCCAGATCAGACAGTGTGTGTGTGTGTGTGTTTTGGATAACGGTGCCAAGTTCAAGAAAGCTAATTAGCACTAGTTAGCATGCAAAGACTGTCTTTGTGGAACATAACATTACTAAAATCACTTTAACATTAGCTGAGAACTACAGTTGCAATAATAACCTCACATGTACCATGAAACGATCACAGGAATAAACCTTAATGAAAAACACATCAGTACATTTACAAAATGGAATAGTCCTCTGTGCTTACCCAAGTAACCGTTCACTGTTAAACTGTGTTATGCCCTGGTCTGTTACCAGTCCGTAGAGGAATACGGTTGTTTTGGCGTGGTAGTTATTAGCTGGCAGGTCGGTTGTGGATTCATCCAGGGGTGGAATAACTGTGGTTCAGTTACAGTCGTTTGCTGTGTCGTGTTCTGATCGTGCAGATGGAGGACCCGGCTGCTCCATCTGTTGTCCTCAGAGTTAGCTGCTTGGTGCTAAGCTACTTTGTTGATTCTGTTAGCATGTGCTGTCATACAGAATTAGGCTTTGTCTAACGGAGCGGGTTTGCAGGGATCTTAGGTAGACACTGGCGTTGCTGTCGCAGAGAAAGTTCTGCTGCATGTCTCTCAAGCAGGACACACTGGGCAGCTGCAGGGGTAGGTCTAGAGAAAAGACAGAGCAGAAGTTGCACCTAAGGGTTTTGTTGATGAGGTGACATAGGTCACACTGACCACTCAGTGTGACCTATGACCCCTGATGAAAGTCCATGGGCTTTCACACCTGGGTGTGACTTCCTGGAGGATTGTGGGAAACTGATTTCCATGGCTTAGTTTTATAAGAAAAGGTCACAATCACACATTTTAAACCACACAAATGAATAAAAATTATCTGTGGAGTTCTGTGGTCCCCACAGTTACCAACAGTCTCTTTTAAAATAATAAAACGCATCAGTGCAGAACAGGGAGGGGTAGAAAGAGATGGACAGCTCTGAATAAAAGCTGTCCAAAGAAGTCCAAACAAAAAAGGAGGTTGAGTAACAGCAGCCACAA
This sequence comes from Lepomis macrochirus, assembly GCA_024633595.2. Classification (NCBI taxonomy): domain Eukaryota; kingdom Metazoa; phylum Chordata; class Actinopteri; order Centrarchiformes; family Centrarchidae; genus Lepomis; species Lepomis macrochirus. The sequence goes on from JALXJV020000012.1 coordinate 35,437,686, forward strand.
GCTAGTGATGTAACATGTGTGTTTAATACTGCTGAGTCAGGCTGGAGGAGCTAGATTCAATTATCACTGAGCTGGAAAAGCCCCCGTCACACAAATGCACTGTAAAATATTGTGTATTATGTTTTTAAATGTTAACTGGCTTTAAGTCCAGTGTATAATCTCGTCACATTTGACTTAATTAATCGTCACATGTGACTTAAGCAACGTGGTTAATTTTAGCCAAACCATCTCTTTACACCTCTTTACATTTACATTTTGGTGAATGAACGGTCATATATGTAATTTTGGGAGTCACTGACAACTGAAACATTTTGTTTAGGCATGAGGATGTGTTAGGCTTTTGGGTGAGGATTGAAAAGCAAAGTCTACATTCAAATAAGCATAAGTATATTTTAAAGTCAAGCTTTTTCCATGGTCACATCACTGTTCTGTTTCTGATCATGGAAACCTGTCAGTACCCTAGAGAGCTTCAAGTGGGGAGACAGCTTATTAAGCTATCTGTGCCTCTAATACTAAATATGACCAAGAGAAATAAAACAAAACACCACTTAGTGAGACATTCAGGCCTATTTCTACGAAATAAATTTGTCATTGCATTGACAAATAGTTATTTTATTCCGGAATCTTGTTTTTGTGGCTTACATAAAGGTAAACTTTATTCCTTTAGTACCTTTCAAAACCAATGTAAGAAGGTGCTTCACGAAGTACTTTACCAAACAACAGGTGCAAAGATAGCCAGTCGTAGAGAAATAAAACCAACAATTGTAAAAGAGCACCATTCACAGAAATTCATCTAACAGACAAATATCCATGCGAACAAGCAAAAACAACATGTCAATAAAAAGCTTTGCAAACAAGTGTGAATGTGTGAGGACATTCTTTATTTCCCGACTGCAGTCCTGCACCCCACAAAGCTCAGTACTAGAACCCGACTGTTATCAACTCGTAATCAGTTTGTCTCTGAGCCTTCTGAGGTTTCCTGAGCTCCAACTTGCTTACAGATGCCATCTAGTGGTTGTTGGTGCAACAGCAACTTCTGGGTTAGATTTGAAAGGCAAATTAACTTAAGTGTCCCATGCTGCTGCCACAGTAATGATGCTGTACTTGGCTCACTTCACCTGGGTAATTCAATGTATTTACATTGAAACATAATGGGTTTCCATGCTAAATAGTAGCAAGTATAATCAGCAGGGATCACCTGATATATTAATAGATCAATTCCTCTGATACTCCTTTCTGCTACATAACAGACAATACAATGTTTACAAAAACTTCCAAATGGAAGAGAAGCAAACTATAAACTATACTGCAGTGCAATGAGCAGTGCTGAGGATGAAGTAGGACTGGGCAAGATGGCCAAAAATAAACAAAAAAATTTCATATCAGTCGATTTTGATAATTATCACGATAAATGTCAAATAATTATTTCTTTCAAGTTTAGAGGCTGATTTTTGCTCATGAGTGAATGTTGAAGAAACCAGATGGTTTGTTGTGGTTTTAAACTTGTCTTTACAAACACTTAACAAATCTGAGGTAGAACATTTAAAACAAATATGCATAGTAAAATGAAGTAAAATGTTTTTTCTGCCCCTTTTCTTAGAATAAATATCTTAATAGAAAAATTAAGTGCAGCGACCTGTCAATCACAAGGTCGTCCCGCCCTAAAGCCTCTCCTGCTTTCAGGTCTATGTTCCTCAAAATGGGACCATAATTTACCAAATTAACATCATGTTGTGTTGAAGAAGACTTGAAACTAGCGACTGAGACCATAACCTCATTAGGAAAGTGTTTACTGAGGAAGTAAATCAGCTGAGAAGTAGCAACATTTTACCATTATTTCTAATGGAGCTGGAGTTTTTTTGGCCCCCTGCTGTCCGTTAGAGAGAATTCAGGTTTAAGTTCCATCTGCATGGTTTCACTTTCAGACCCAGATTGCCACTTGATTAAGATTAGAGAAATAACAGTTGACAACCACTCGTAATTTCACTACAACTCTGGACAACTGTGTACGCCATGAGCTGCAAAACATCTGTGGGATGTTGACTTTTTGTATTTTCAATACTAATGTTTTTGTGCTGGCCCGATCGGGCCAGTGAGTCACTAATTCGACAGTCCAGATGTTACTGTTTTACTGCCCTGGGCCGTAAAAGGGCCAACGTTATTGTCGAGCCCGGCTTTCTATTGGTTCTCTGATACCCAAGAACCTGAAACTGTTCACTGCTCCACCTCAACTCCTCTATGATGACTATGACCGTACTTCCAGGTGCATGTTTTGTTGCCATGGAACACAGTAAGCAACTCAAAAGTGCAACACCTGCGAGACACTTACTTCTTGTACAGGAGGATGCACTACTAATATGAGTAAACACCTATGCCTGCATGAGTTACAAATCAACAAGGAGTGTCATGTTGAACGTGCTGCGTCTCCCTGTCCTATGTCGTCCTCTTCGGACAACCCTGAGCTAACTGGTACCTCATTGACATCAAGTAAGTGAAACTATAATGAAACAAGTAGAGCCCAACCAATGTGGGTTTTTGGGGGCTGAAGTGAAAAAGAGCCGGTTTATGAGCCGATATTTAGATTTAGAGAAGGATTTGGATAGTAGACCCCTTTACTGTATAAACTACACTTAGCTTACACTATATTGAAAGTGGGCAGGATGTATGTGGGATGTATGAAAATGTATGTGGGATATAAAACCTTTTTCCTAAATGGATAATGTTAATAAAATAGATTACAGTCTCAAAAAGTGAACAAGTAAACAATTGCACATGAATAAATATTTCCTACTGGAACTTTTTCAGCCATCTGTTAACAGAGAGAGAATAAGCATGTGTATGTCACTTTACACATACTCTGCCATAATTCCAATGTAGCATATTCACATCCAGTTCATCCCTTTACCAGCACTCTTCCTACCAAAGCTACGAGAAACCATTTATCATCTGTCTAAATCATGCCGTCTATGATACAGTGAGCTGCTGTTGAATGCATCTAATACAACATGACTGTCAACAACGAGGACTTCCAGCTTTGAGATTTCATTTAACTAACTTTATAACTACAACCAGAGCCGTTACGTCTCTGACTACTTCATTTCACATCTACAACGTCACACAAAGAGGAGCTACAGGAAGCCGTGTTATTTTCTTGTTCAGCTCACGTTTATTTACATGTCCGCTCTAGTTTAATCATTTCAGACATGGAGACTAACTGCAGACAGGCAGCTGCAGATATATTTACAATACACCAGAAACTATAGTTTAACAGCGTTGGCGCTCCTCCACTGATAAACACGGCATTAGCTTTGTGGCTAATTTAGCAATGTTAGCTGCTGTAACGTTGCATGATTTTAGAGAATATTTAAAAGTGGTGAACTAGAGAAAAATTTGGACCAGTCACTAGAACTGCCACACTGTTTCAGAATAAATGTACAGTTACATCTGTCAGCAGCTTCCAACACCCAGCTAGGAGAGGAGAGGAGAAGTGACTGGGTCTGTTTTTATTGTAATTATTTAAGTCATGTAATTAATGTGACAAAAGACCGACTCACTGCGAACTGAGCCCTCTGTGTGTTTGGTTTCTACGCTGATTGTTTTCTTTGTGGTGAGGCAGTGCTGTTAACAGGGGAGCTGCAGTTGGTTGCTCTCTGGTGAGCACACTATGCAACATCCATGACATGAGTGAAGGATCTGACTCCATGTTTCTTTTTTAATTGTTATATATTTGCTGTTATAAACGGCCGATGCCGATTAAATGCAATTAGCTCATCTCAGCCGATATATCAGCCGGCTGATAAATCGGTTGGGCTGTAGAAACAAGTTGCTTGACCAAATGGCTTTGTGGTGAACAATGCTGCTGTAATGTATATTTTTTCTTCTTATTGATAAATGTATGCAAATTGCTAACGCTAGTAACTTTAGCAGACCTACTGCTGCTGAACAAACATCCAGTCTCCATTGGAGGAGGTTTTTGCCGATGAGGATGGAAAAAAGACGTCATCACAGAAGAGGACAACCTTGTCCATCCAGGACCAAGCAGAGAACAAGATGCAGATGTAGGAGGAGACACCATCAACTTCTACGGCTGTTGACCCTGTTGCCTCGTGGTAGAACCAGCATGTCTTATCCTTTATTGTCAGACATGGCCTTTTGTTTTTATGTGCCCAGGCCTCCTCTACACCTAGAGAACGGATGTTCTCAACTGCTGGCCACACAATCTGTGCTAAACCTTTGTGCATACTGCCTAAGAAGGCAGATATGCGGCTATTTCTGAACAAGAATTGGTTTTAATGTAGTGAGTTTTTATATATTTTAGTGTAGACAAGGGCGAGTTTTATATATGTTGTGTTATGTGGTTTGGTTGTACTTATGAAAGTGCATCATCATGCAGAGATGTTCCTGCTTTTTCTCATCAACACCTTTAAGGCTGAATGGGAATCGAGAATCAATAAGAACCGGGATCAAAAGGAAGAATCGGAATCGAAATCAGAATTGTTCAAATCAAACAGTGCCCAACTCTAAGCTTCATTGATGTAGGCAGGAGTGTGTATCTATGTTTCTTGGTTTTGCAGATGTTGAGCACTAGGTTCTAAGCACCACTCTGCAAGATTTTCTCTTTCCTCCCGATATAAATTCTCATTGTTGTTTGAAATCCTGCCGTTGATGAAGGTGTCGTCCACAAAATTCATAACTGACTGCAACCCCCTCTATGTCGAGGGGGTTGCAGTCATGGATGTGCAGCGTGAACAGGAGGGGGCTGATGTTGTCGGTGTTACTAGAGTGTGGGAAGTGTCGGCCAATCCAAACTGGCCGGTCTATTTGTGAGAAAGTCCAATATCCAGTTGCAGTGTGGTATTCAAGCCCAGAGTGCTGAGTTTGCTGATCAGCTTCATGGGGAGATTGTGTTTAATGCTGAGCTGAAATCCACAAACAGCATTCTGATGTAGGTGTTGTTTTGTGTGTCCACAGGCTCTGTGTTCACTGCTCTTTCCCCTGCTCTGCCGTCTTTACGTATTTTTCTAGAGCAGTTTGTGTCTCTGAAGTATGAAAGTTAATTGTGAATGTTGCTGTAATATAATGAGAGGTCAGTAGAGCCATCTAGTATGAGGCAATGCAATGTAACAGGTAAAAATAGAAGATTCAAAAGAAGTTCAAGTTTTATTCTCATATAAGCAGGTTATTAACAGGTCGTTTCTTCAATCAAAGTCCTAGAATAAACTTAAAACATCCCGGAGGAGAGTTTAACAGTTCAACATTAAATGTCAGTTTACTCCTTTTGAAGGTTTAGTAGGTCACTTTTATAAAAATAGCTTTTCGGCATATTTGCTGGAACTGGCAGCATTAGGCTATATGAGACACATAATCTGCATTAAAAAAATAAAAAAATAAGGTACCTTTGGCTCCTCCTACTGCTCTTGGTGCTATTTGCAAGAATCCACCACTCATTGCTCAAAACAAACAAAACCAATCAGATCCAGGAGCAGTCTCTAACACAGTGTCAGTCACTGCTCGTGCACACGCTGCAGCCCTCCTTCCTCGCGAAGCTCTCCCTCAGTCAAGCTCAATATCTTCTGCAAACATAATGTCTGAGAAACAACCAGCAGCAACGAAAGAGCTGCCCATCCCTCCTGACAACAACAGCGTATAGTACAACACACGTGAACATGTCACGGCTCCACACAGAGCTTCGGGCTCATTATATTCGATGCCATGGTGCTCGATTCAACAAAAAGAGGCACGATGACAAACAGTGAGGAATAACTTTTGAGGGTGGGCAGTGGGTGTACTAGTCTTATCCCACTGTTGGACGTTGTCACAGCGGCCTCAGAAGCCTGGGGTGCTCTGCCCTAAGCGTCGGTGGGGCATCTTTGAGAAGACAAATCATAGCAAGAGGGACTGGGGTCTTGGTGAGGCTTTTGCCAGGAAGAGCGAGCCCTACGCAGGATGAGGTTTCAGTTTTGTGGTTGTTAGGACAAGAAAGGAGGGTGGTGACCGTATAGAAGTTGAGGTTAGTAAAGCAAATTAGAGATCCAAACTAGTCCATTTAAGCTTATGAGGAGACGTTTCTTTTGGATTTTGATGTGCAAATGGATGCTTGGTAATTATACAGAAGGGAGGTGGTTCTCATGTTGGCTATTCTTTATATAAATTTCTACAGATAAATGTCAAAAGGTGAAGCCCAAAATAGCATCAAAGCTAACTAAATTACTTTTCCCGGATCTATAGGTTGTAGCAGGGATGAGGAGTCGGGTTTGAGACTCGGACTCGAGTCTGACTTACGTCGCACACACAGTGACTTCAGAATTGACTTGAGACTAATCTCGAGGTGCAGACTTGCGAACAATGTTAATTTTAGGAAACGTCTGATGAGCTTGCTGTTATTCCCCTCCCTCTGTTACCTTTTGTCTACCTATGTGACACAACTACGTATCAGCTGCGCGCGGCCGCAGATGACAGAGGACAAAAACTGGCAGCTGGACTGCCATTCATCATAAACTTTGTCTTTAAAACTTAATAACACAAGGCCCCAAAAAAGAAGCACTGAATGCAAATGTGTTAGTAACCTGAGGTTAGTAAACATGTTTAACCTGGCATTAGCCATCTGACGTTAGCTTGCTTTTTGCTTTAGCTACAACCTATGGGAGGTTAACTCCGACTGTCGTTTGTTATGAAAAGATGAATGAGTGTTTGTTTACTTGCCAAACTTTAACATAGTCATTTACATCCCGCTGGCTGCCATCACGTTAATTATCGATGCTGACTGCAAAACAGGTTACAGGTTTATTGTTGATCATGTAACGTTACACTTTTATTTAGTTAACGTTACACTGGTTTGAGAGTCGGGTTGGGTTTGTTGACTTACAGGAGTTTATAAACTTTGATTAACGTTAGTTGTAGACACGTTGTACATTAGGCTTGTTGTGCTCTGTGAAAAAAGATTGTTGCAGATTTATTGTTGATCATGTAACGTCACAGTTTTATTTAGTTACACTGGGTTTGAGAGTCTGCGGGATTTGTTGACTTACATAAGCTGTCATAAATTACATTGCACATTACATGGTTGTGTACAAACCATGTTGTTTGAGGTACAAACTAGGCCTTGACTCAAAAATTGAGGTTGATTTGGTGTATCGTTACACCCCTTCATGTCTTTTAATCGAAAAAGTCCACTCTTCATCACAGTATCATATAGAAGGTATGTGATGTCCCATATTAATATACCACCATGTTATACATATATACTGTAAAAATTATCTAGGTGGTTCAACTTAAATACTTAAGTTTTTGTTTAAGTTTAAGTTCAATTGCTGCCTTAAAAATGGGAGTAAACTCAACTTTAAGAAAAGCTTTGTTTCAAGTCATGATGTTACGTTATACAATCTGTTAAAAAAAGTAAAAAGTATCTGTACCGGATACTTGTTTTAATGGAGTACTCGCTAAACCCTAATAATTAGTTGATTAATGTTCTTCGCAAACTCAAAAGATGCAGCATCTGGGCTTTTTTTTTTCTCTTGCTCAAGTCCTCGCACTCTCGCCTTTTTATTTAACTGATAACTTAATATTAACATACTTAAGTTCAATCAACACGACAACAGTGTCATATAGTCAACACAATGAATTTAACTTTCTAAAACTCATACAGTTGAGTTCCAAATCCAAAACTTGTCAGAGCTATTTGAGTTGAAAAGAAGAAGTAAGTTGACATAACTAAAAGCTCTGTATTTGTATAGCGCCTTTCTAGACTTTTCGACCTCTCAAAGTGCTTTTACACTACATTTACACACTGAGCCTAAGTGCTCAAACAGAAACTAACATTTACACACACTCATACACTGGCGGAACAGACGCCAGGGCCAATTCGGGGTTCAGTATCATGCGACATGCAGTCTGGGGGAGCCGGGGATTGAACCACTGACCTTCTAATTGACGGGCAACCCGCTCTACCTTCTGAGCCACAGCCACCATAACTAAAGGGGTCTATGATTTTTTTCAGTGCATGCCCCGTGGCAAACAGGGAGAAAAAGCTTCTGCTGAATGATAAAGTGCCCGTGTGCAATCGACTGCAGAATCCACACATTCAGAGAAAAATCTGCTGAAGTCTGAAGAATGTGAAGTGTTGCTGACTTGGTGTGCACTTTTTTTACTCCTTCTGAGTGTACAGTAGCAGAACCACTGCTGTTTGTGTGTGTCTGCTGCGTGGCTGTAGGACAGCCAGCAGGTCATTTGGTAGGACTCCAGCTCCCACTGAGTGACCATCTGCATACACAGGCACTACTGTGAGTCATTCCTATAGAACCAATCAGTGCAGGGCCAAGTGATGATGTCAGCACGTAAAAGAATCCAATTTGACTTAGATTAGAACAAGGAAAAGCTTTACACTGACTACAACTGGAAGGAAATCATAAAAAACAGGAGAACTAGTAACGGAATGAGCCAATAAGAGAGCACCGTGATGTGGAAAATCAAGTGAAGAACTTGAGGATGAGCTGAACCAGTCAGCAGAAAGTTTGATCTAGTTTAATCCTAGTGTTGGAGTCCTTTGTGTTGACACTTTTTCTGAGCTGCTTTGAACCATAACACTCACCAGACAGTGGTTCCAATCCAACAGCGTTCCAGTTTGTATGAAGTCAGTATTGTTTGCAGCCCAAATTAGTAATTGTGCTCATATATCTCCACCTACTTGTTTGTCATAAACACCTGCCCTTTGATGAGAAAAGCATTATGCACATGAAGCACAGATTGAAATTAAAGCTGCAAGTAGCGCTGGGCGGGCCCTTATACATGTAGCGTGTCGAGGTGTGTGTGTGTGAGGGGGGGCACGTTTCAGATTCTGGAGCTCTGCCGGTGCGGCTGTGAATTTGCCACAAGCAACAGATGTGAGCATGTAGACTGAACTTACAATAACTTCCTCTTTCATGGCGAATCATCAATTTTTGAATGCCAAGCCACAGACATACTGTTTCACGAAAACTCACCGTTAATCGTAGACAGCTACAATCTGAAGTCGGTCAGACTAATTCTCTAGGAGGAGTTTGTTAAAGTACGGAGCCTGAAATTCAATAAATTCAAAAAATTCAAAATGCCCAACTTCCTGTTGGGTTGAGGACATCGCTTCCAAGAGGCCATTTGTTACGTCTGGACATTAAACTTGCCACAGAAATGTCATACATGTATGTGAAATGTGCCACGGGAGCTGCTTTGTTGAAGGTCATTTCCTGTTGCCAGCAGGTGGCGCTATGACTGTGGGTGAATGTTGGCATGTACATCTGTTCAGGGCGCTTATTAAGCGTGTAAAATCTGGTACATATCTGAGCATGTGAAGTCAAGTTACAACAACTTCCTGTGTCATGGCGAAGTGTGGGACTTCACCGCCATGCCACCGCCACACCATTTACCGAAAACTCACAAGTTTTACATCATGGCCTCATCAATGTGTCAAGGGTTTTCTAGGACAGTTTTGAAGTTGATATGTCCAACCTGCTAGGAATAGTACATTACAGCATAAAACGTGTCATTTCCTGTTGCCAGCAGGTGGTGCTATGACTTTGAGTGAAAATTGGCATATGGATGTGTTCAGGGTGGGACTATTGTTAAACTTACCAAATTTGGTGCAAATGTGAGCATGTGTACTAAAGTTATAACAACTTCCTGTTTCATGGTAAATCACTAATTTTCAGTGACACGCCACGTGCAAACTGGTCGACTTTTAATAACCGTGTGAATAACTTTTAATCATCAGTGGGTTTAAACTTTACAGCGAATATATGAAGTTGATCGGACTAATTCCCTAGGAAGAGTTTAAGTAAAAAGTTTATAAATCACTAAAATTACCGTTAAAGGGGCATTATGTAGTTTCCAGCGCTCTCTAGCGGTGCTGTTTTAAGATTGCAACCAGGTGTGTGCTCGTACGTGTGCTCGCTCGAACTCATGAGCGAGCAGAATCCGAAACACAGAAATACAGAAATCCTGCAATAAATGCAGGAACAACAACATGCAGGCTGTGGCTTTTCACTCAGACATGTTCAGGCTCTGTTACTTCAACGTTCCCGTCTCACAGGCAAATCAACACCAGCGCCGTAACGTTACTTCATTCAGCGCAGCGAGACACCAACATATCGGCACAGTACTCCCGAAAAAAGGCAAAGTGAGAGCGGCTATAGACAGGTGGGGAGCCATGTTCACACAACATGGTGGAAACTCAGGTAAACTCCCTCTGCAACGTTACAGTAATGTTTTTATCAGCTTGATGTTGAACTAATCCACGCTCGTTACATGATCACAGTACATTTACTGCATTTAGCCGACGTGCTACATCGTTAGCTCGCCTGTTGCTTTCAGTTACTATCTTTACTATCTGTGAATCTGTCACTGGAGGCTCAGCAATGTCAGCACAGCTACATGTGTTGGATGATAATGAAACGGTTAGTGAGCTGGACTGAATATTATAAGTTTGTGTCACACATTATAACAGACCGCTGTAAGTACCTTTACTGTAACTAGTGTTAGTGGATGGCTCTTCTTCCTCTGGGTTGTATATTATGTGGGTCATGTTAGTTACAGCGACTGAGCGGTGGAGAAGCTGTGTACCTATCAGTAAAAGGCAATAAATCTAAATTGAAAGTTGAAGCAAACAGCGGTGGGTCCAAGCTACTGTCTCGTTAGCTAGCTGCTCGTGGCTGCATCACTATGGGATAGTAAAATTGCTCTCAGAGCTGCCAACTCTCACGCATTGAGCGTGAGACTCACGCAATTGACACTTTTCACACGCCATACATCAATTTTCTCACGCATTGGAAAAACTTATGCCTATAACTGATAGTGTTGACCGGCACGATTATACTCTATCCAGCTGATGCGACAACCGGCAGACGCTGTGACGGGAATCAGCTGAACCCGCCTCTCGCACAGTGAGCGGCAGACGGTCTGTGATCGCGTAATGTAGCTGGCAATATAAAAATGTATAATCTGAAGCACAGCCTTGTTCTGTTGGAAGCGTGAGCTGCACAGAGCTGCTGAAGTTAACGTGAGGATTTGTGGTGAAGTGTTTTCAGTTAGTTTCTTTTTGCACAGGTCTCATACAGTCCCAAACGGGTTCTGTGTCTGGGGGTTCTATCATATCAGCAGATTATAGGGCGGGGAGGCTTCGAAAAATATTGTAAATTCTGATTAAATGATGTTATTCTCATAAAAATATTTCTGGAGATGTCAGATTACACAGATATGTGGGATAGATGCAAAAAGTTTTAAACATTCAGTCCAGGAATTTATAATTGAATTAAAATGAATTAGTTGATCCTTGAGGTGAAAAGGTGCCACATTTGAAGAGGAACTTCCCAAACAAAGACACAACAAAGAGAGAAGACTGACTCAAGACAGAAAAAAATACAAAATGCTTGAAAGCCAAACACCTATTCTGGTATATTTTATATTTTAACCAGTCACCTGTTGCCTGAGTTTTGTGTTTCCTTTACATAGCCTAGATAAAAACATTTCCTCCATAAATTGGTGCAGAAAAGGCAAGAATTGGTGCAGAAATGTTCACCAGAATGCAAGAAAATAAGTGTTTAATTCTAAAAATTTGCTGGGGGAGGACCCCACACCCCCCTCTAAATAATTGTCTCCTCCATTGCTAACAGAAAACCTAAACTCTTGCTCATTATGAACTAACCTATAATATTCCATACATTCTCTACAATTAAAAGAAATCTCTGGTTTTGACACATAGATTCTGGGGAAGGAACATTCCCCAATACATGATCCCATGATAATTGACTTGGCTTTTCATCTACACATGTGGCTGTGGCCTGCACATTAGAGTAATGACACCGACCCCTGCGGTGGGATATGACACAGAAGGCCTAAAATGAAACAATCTGCGATACCGAATGTCACTCCAAACTAAATTGAAAAGTTGGCAGCCCTGGCTCTACATTAGCTTTTTACCGTTACATCATTTCTTGCAGGCTTTGAGACTTTGACATTGTGGTACAGAGGAAAGTAACATGGGTGATTGGTTGGTGAAGTAACGTTAATGTGAAAGCTATATAACTTTACACCGGACAACATTAGCAACTGCTCAGCGTTAGCTGGCGAGCTAACGCTATCTAACTTGTGCCAACCGAAGCACAAAATCAAAATATATTTTACATGCTTTGTAGTAATGTTAGCTTACCTGTCCAATAGGAGGAAAGCCAACTCCTGGTCTGTTTTTATACCCGAAACAAAGCGGACGTTTCTCCATGATTCAAAAGCCCTGCCGATGTTGTTCCGTGTTTTCGTCCAAAGTCTATCCGATTCATATTTGGCTCAACGAGTTTCAGCAGATAAAACTATTTTTTGTTTTTTATCCTTATGTGGAGTTTGTGTTGGAGTCTGTGTTGTGCTGGGAGCAGGTCTTTCTTAATGTTAGCAGACTCCATTTCGTAAGTTGCAGTGTCGTCACTGCTGAGTGCAAAGCCAGTAGACACAGCGAGAGGCTCGGGAGCGCGCATGCAGATGTCAGTCACTGGATTTCGCGGAAAATCCGACCCGGAGCCTTCGAATAGGAATAGAAATACCTGCCTTCAGAGTTAATAGCCAAACCCGGCAGGTGGATCATTTTAATGTCAGATTACAACCCCTTCACACACAGGCAATAAAAAAAAGATTCATTGTAGTAGAAAAACTAAATATAGCCCCTTTAAATCCAAAATGGCTGACTTCCTGTTGGGTTTAGGGCATCACTCCAAGATGCTTTTATGTACATCTGGACATGATACAGGCACCACAGAAATTTCATACATGTAGGTGAAACTTTGTCTGGGGGCTGCTCTGTTGGGGTCACTAGCAAGCTTTTCCACACCCATGTGCAATACCCATAAAATAAGAAATTTTTCACTGCACCTGAATTATGACAGGAAACAAGGTTCTGATGCAGTCTTTGCAGTGCAGTGTTTCGATTGTTCGGGCCGAAGAAAACAGATGTAAGGAGAAAAGGCATAGCACGGCGCAGCCCTGAAGTATTGCGACTTTTGTACTGGTCAGGAAGGAGTGAAACATCACTTCCTGTGTCTCTTATGTGGCGCTAGAGAACCAGTGTAATCACAGTATAATCAGTATCAGTATAATCACATTTGGATTACATCACGGCTGCCCTTTTCATGGTCATCTGCATCCTGATTTCCTTGTCCACTGTGAAGACCCTATTATCAGTGTCCTGGTGGTCGAGCCTGCAGCCTAGTGGACTCTGTCCCTCCGCCTGCAGTATCTAAATAGGGTACAGTGGCTATGTGTGACTGTGACTCCTGACGTTTAAACTTCACTAGCTTCTTTACTGTTAAACTTTGAGATTTAAAACTTCAGGATGTTTATAGTACTAACTAATCTGTCATGTGATCATGACCATAGCACATGAAACACTAAACACAACTTGTCAGTCAAAAAAAATGGTTCTCTTAGGTGCTGTGTTCTGTATGTGCTGAGGTTGTTTGGCATATAAGACATGCATAGTCTCTGTCTATAATTTGGTTAATCATTACACAGAGACTCAGACAGCTGCTTTGTATGAATAGGTCTTAATGTTTTGTGTTTCTTTTATTGACAGCTGCGACTCCCACTGACAACCTGCAGCACCTGGAGGAGAGGGATGAGGCATCCACTACCAACAGTCAATAGCAAGAGCTTGGAGCATCGAAGTAGCCAATAACCTCAATGAAGACCGTTGTGCTAGTCAATAGGACAGCTCGAAACTGGTAAAACCTTTTTTATACAACAAAACTGGACATGGTCTCTCTTTTTGTGTATTCACTAGGGTTACAAACTCCTGGACTTTAACAGCTCCTGTGTTGTTCAAAACTTTCTGAACATTCAAAATCTCTCCCACATATCTGTGTTTTCTGACATGTCAAGAAAAAAGTTAGCAAATGTCATCATTTAATGAGAATCCATAATATTTTGAAGTCTACCTGCCCTATACTCTGCTGTGCATAACGTTATTGCTCCGCGGGTTATATCCTTTTTAGACCGTTTGAGCGACACCACTTTGGGACAGCATGTTGCATGTGAAACTGAAACTAACCCACATATGTTTACTTTAGCACCTCTGATAGTGTGTGTGCAACTCTTCACTTGTCTTTCAAGTGAATTACTGATCTCCAACACAGCCTAACTAGCTAACGTTGCCATTAAGTGAATGAGGTTTACTATTCCAAATAAAGACTAGCATCAACGCCAGGGGGAAACCAGGGAAGAAGACAAGACAGCGTCAGCTCCCCTAGAATTCACTCATTTACTATTGCACGTCACGTTTGCTAACACAACTTAAAGGGCGTTTTCTTAGCCAGCATTATCCATGAGACCTCAAAACCAAGATGAACTTTAGAGAGGCTGCTCCAAGATAACAGCAAGGCTTTACAAGCTCACAATCTGATTTACTGCCAAGGAGGTTTTAACTTGAAAACATTCAACTTTTTAACAAAGATTTTTGTTTCGGAACTATCAAATAACACTAGCAATGGAATGTCTATTTAGAATAATAAAGCAACAGCCCCCTTTCATACTCCTTCTGTAGTTTATTTTTCCAAAGTGCTTATAAGTTTTATGAGCCGAGAATGTTCTGTAGGATACATCACGAGCCAGGGGTTTCGTGATTTACTTTAAAATGTTAAAACATTACTCAGATTGTAACGACAGAATAACAGAGGTACAAACATTGAAACTATGTTACAGTTGTGGCCTTTCCTCTGCTGCTCTGTTGTTGCTGCTGCAGTGGTCTGACTAACTTGGACCAGAGGGCCCTGTGGGCGTAACTGGCTGGCCGGCTGGCACCGCTTAAGGAGGAGCTTCTCAACCCCGAAAACATTTGAGCACATTTTGGATTCACCATCAACTTTTGTAAAACTACAAATATTTAAGGGCTCCACAGCTGATTTCTCTGTTCGGAACCTCTCAAAAGTGTATTTAGTGATGAAATAGAGTACAAAACTTGTAATAACCAAATAACAATCTGCTTTTCGCCTCTTTCTCTGTTGCTTTCTGCTTCTCGCATGAAAGCTTCTTCTTTGTGAGTCATCGAGCAGTCATGGCAGAATGTGGAAGCGATACTGGCCCCAGCACTTCCTGTAGTGCATTGCAGTTAGAAATGAACAACCAGAAATGTTCTTAATAAGAAGATTGCCATCTCTCCCTTAAACGGCATCTTCGTAACGACGCATCTACAATGAAATTTCACGTTGCCGAATTTTTATAGTCAATGTCACTGATTACGTTGACTAATCGTTGCAGCCCTACTTATATTTTCTATAACTTCCTGTTCAACATTACTAGCTAAAGCTATGGTATTTTACATTGTAGACTAAAGGATAAGCGGATATTGTTGATGGATTAATGGATCATTTATTCTAAACCAGGTGTGTTCAGTGTTGCTTTACCTGATCGGTGCTTGTAAAATATCCACTGTGCCTGCGTCTTCTAACGTCAAACCGATTTATAGTTTATGTTATATATTAGAGTTTTCTCACCGTACACCACAGTTGTATTTCAGGGTTCTGTAACGTAACTCGAGTAGTTCACCTGTCACACACACACACACACACACACACACACACACACACACACACACACACACAGAGCCCCCTCAGTGGCCCATCTGTCACCCAAAGCTGTCAACTTGGGGGAAACACTGTGCTGCAGTCGTCCTCTTGTGCTCATGATGCTGCTTAAAGTTAATAAATGTTTTGGAGTAATGCATATATAATGTTTTTTAAAACATATAACACAAGTATAACATTTTAAAAGGCATTGAGTAATCCTGTTAAGTAATTGTGATCTCAGTATTGACCAAAATAATTAGCAGCCCTACATGAACATTTCATTTAATTCATGAAACATATTTGTTGTGTGAAACTGCGCCTCTGCCTTTTTTCTGTAACAATAAATTTTCAATTTCAACTTTGGTTACAAATATGAAATGTTTTTAAATTTGGTGAAGAGCACTTTATGGGCCTGATTTACTAAAGGTTTGCATAAATAAAAACACGTGCAAACTTGATATCACTACCAAAGTAGCATGTAAGCTGATGTACGAACGGTGTGCACGCTGAGCCCCCAGCTGCAGTAGTGCATGGATCACATGTAAAAGTCATCCAGCCAGTGTTTGCTCCTGTTGTCATCTATGCAAAACATAATAGTTGATCACCCATATCAGGTACTATACTTGCACTCACACGTGGGCTGCTGTGGCTCAGGAGGTAGAGCGGGTTAGCCATTATTTGGAAGGTCGGCGGTTCATTCCCAGGCTGCATGTCGAAGTGTCCTTGGGCAAGACACTGAACCCCAAATTGCCTCTGTTCTGCCAGTGTATGAATGTGTGTGAATGTTAGTTTTTGTTTGAGCACTTAGGCTCAGTGAGTGAATGTGTGTGAATGGTGAATGCAGAAGTAGTGTAAATGCGCTTTGTGTGGTCGAAAAGACTAGAAAGGCACTATACAAGTACAGAGCATTTACGTTCAATATTTTAGAATGTACTCAATTTAGTACTCTTTATTCGGGATTGTTAGTAAATCAGGTCCTATGACTTGTTTAGGACTCGAAAGTCTCAAAAAAAAAAACCCTCAAAGTTTAGGACTTGGACTTGACTTGGAACTTGTTGCTATTACAATTTTTTTCCATTTCTAACTTGCATTGGTCAAAACTGAAGTCACATTGTCAAAACTCTTTACACATTCAGCAAAACATAGGTTTATGTGGACCATACTGTGAATCATTGCTTTCACACAAAATGTATTCGAAGACCACTTTCTCCAAAATCCAACTCTTTTCTCATAACTACTTCACAACCTGCAAAACAGTATATATCTGCAGCACATTTTTTCAGATACACTGTGTCCAAAACTGTTAAAAACCAAAACAGAATGATTGCAAATGTCCTGCATTTTTGCAATAACTGGACAGATATTTACAGAAAATCTTTGCAGAATATTTACATACATTTTATGTTTACGTCTGTGCGTAGAGAAATGTGTGTAATGCTTTGAATGTGGTTTTACTGTAAAACTTCCAGCTAAGTGTAAAGCAGGAAATGTGCTTGTATCTTAGCAGAATTGGTTCAGGGGTTGGTACATCAATTACAGGTTGTGGTCATTTTGTCTCAGGTACCAGTGTTACTGTGTGAACAACTGAGAAAAAATGTATTGCAGCTTCTTTTTTTCAGAAGTAAATTGCTGAATACAGTTTTTCTCAGTCACTTTGGTACATTACTAGAATCATCCTCAACATTTGCAAAAATATTTGTATTGGTAAAGTATGGCTAAGGTTTAGATGGCACTTTTTTTGTATGGCATAGACAATTGCAACAGTACAGAGTTATACATCGCAGGGGATTCACAGTTACACTTTTACTGTATGGACTGTAATTTGTCGACAGAGCATGTCATTGTGATACAGAAAAGAAAAGGGCAAGACTATTTTACAGCACTGCATAGCATAACGGAAACAATTACAAAAATAGCAATGGAAACATGGAAACATCCCCTTAAGTTGACATTCCTATCTATTGGGCGACAGATTCCTATCCACATCACAACAGACATCTTCATCCATATACCGTAGCACACGTTTCCAGTAGACATGTAGAAAAAATGCTTTGTAGATTATGACGTGGTCAACCATTTTGCATGTAGTGACTTTTGCAATGAACTTGTGACTAGATGTTTTGGGGGGACCACTCAACAGAGAACCAGTATACTGTAATACAGGGGTATTCAATTAGAATTCAAAGAGGTCCAATTAGAGAAAATTTCCCTCAGCAAAGGTCCAGAACTTCAAAACAACTAACCTGGGTTATCATTCAGTACCATAATGTATAGTTGTATCAACATATGTTTTTAGTCAACAACGGACTGTCAATCAAATAATATTTCAAGAATATTTGAAATATTCACATTGAACTGGATGGTTAATAAATAATAACTACTCTAATAATAACTTCTAAATTTCATTATGTAAACTAAAATAAAGTGCCTAATTTTTAGAAAAAATGTAATAAAAAGTGTAGCTTGAAGTGATGAAGTGTAGTCTTAACCAATTTTATAACAAACACTCAACACATCTTATACTGAACAGCTGTAATGCCTCCTCTTCTCTTTCATTCCCTCTTATAAACCTCTTTCCTACTTTGTCTTGTTCAGTGAGAAACGTGAGCTCTAGTTTGTCCTGCCAGCTAAGATTGGAGATCTATGAGAGATTCTGGTTCTGAACTGCCCGTGGGAGGAATGTACATGTAAGAATCTGTACATTTTTGATTAAAAGCCATGTGAAATCTCTTTTCCCTTTCACCTCCTCAATTCGTGTGTGTTTCCAAAATGTCTCTGTTGAATCTCACGGACTCGACTCGCAAGCATTGGAATTGAATTGCACAGATTTGATTGGCTGAGCAGCGTCACATGAGACGATTGGAGTGCATGTGATATGTCTGTGAGTTTCCTGGGCCGCTAAACCAGTACAGTAAATGCTAGAAAAGCTGCGCAGTTTAAAATAGAAACCCTCGAGGGAGTAAGTCTCAATAATAAATCAGCTGTAGGTTGGCGGTCCGAAGAGGACAGCGGCTGGGTCCGGATCCGGACCGCGGTCTGCGTATTAGTGACCTCTGCTATAATACATTGTGATAAACATGACACACAGTAAGCAATTGATAATATAGGAAACAGCAGACAATTGTACATACTCATTTGCATAAATGTGTCAAAGCATTTAGCAATTTCAGAAAAAGACTGAGAAATGTGCACAAGTGACTTGATGATGTGGAGGTTGAACAGGTAGAATTTCAATTCTGATCTGAGAAAAACTGTATTCTATAATGAAATACTGATTTATGTGAAAAATCAGTCACATTTCGATGGTAAAAGTTCATCAAATTTATGTAATGCTCCCTGATGTTAGTGTTTTGTAGGTCAGTGTGTTATACTGTAAGTGAGATTGGATGCTTTCTGAGTGAGAATTGTTGCAGTGTTTTGTTCAAGTTCAATTTTGAGGCTTGTATGAAGTGTTTTGGTGGTTTGCAGTGGCGGTTCTAGACCAATTTTATTGAGGGGGCCAGACTGGGGCCAGTTGTTTTGCCAGAGGGGCACATTAAATCAGAGACAAATGAGACAAAGGAAAAGTTCAATCTTTCAAAATGTCCCGTTTAGTATATAATGTAATGTTTTAGTATGTTTCAGTAATTTACAGTTATTTGTTTCAAGTAACAGGATCTTTTCAGTAACTTAGTTATATATTCATTAAATTACATTACACAAAACAAAACATTCCTGTTAGACCAACCGCATTTTGTGTATGAAAAGTGCTGTTTAAATGCAGAGCATTATTAAATTGTTGTGATAATAATTAAAATTTCCAGCAATATCCAAAGGCTGTCCATGCAATGGAAACATGGATTACAAGGACAAAATATTGTCTACAATGCTGCATTCAGTTTAATTTTGTCGCAAGAAGATACATTACTATGATTACTGTAGACCAGGGCTGTTCAATTATAAATTTAATTGGGACGGATTTTAAAACCAGGACACAGAGATGGGTTTCTAGAGCAACAACAGGATTTACAGCAACAAACAAATTTAACATGTCAGTAAAATAAATATTACATCAACATACTGTGTGAAGTTTAGAAATTACAAACAACTTAGTCCCTCCTGTCCTCCTCCCGCTGCTGCTGCTGGTTTGTCTCATCCACCAGCTGAGTTTATAATGTGCCATATTTTAATGTACAGGCAAACTAAGCTGAACAGTTACTAAAGACAGACAGCTTTCACTCATACCTGTCAAGTATCCCGTTTTGGCCGGGAAAGTCCCGTATTTTACCCTTCTTTCCCGCCGTCCTCCCGTATTAGTATTTTAGTAAATCTCCCATATTTTAACCTGTCTTATTAAAAAATAATAGGAGCGTTTGACTTTGCGGCGCTGCGCAGCGTTGACTTAACATAAGGCATGCTGGTTTAAAACACATACGTACACTAACGAGAGGAGTAGTCATCAATGTCATAATGTCCACTGATCAGCTGGCTGACTTCGTGTGCACGCGCGTGTGCGTGTGTGCGGAGGCTCTCTGCAGACACACAGAGGAGCGGAGAGGCTGCAGGTCTGACAGTAAGTGTTGAGCCTTGATTGGTGGTGATCGGTACAGCGCATGTGAAACTCAACAGAGATGAGAAGGAGTGGTATAACCTACAGCAGCTCACTCTTTAGATACTTTCATACACCATACATGTAGTATGGGCTACTTTTGTTGTCATATGTTAGATCATATGCTGGGCCACATGGAGGTTGCATCGGGGCTTCGGGGCAGCCGCGGCCGCTAATTCATTAGGACTGCCTAGACTTTTCGTTCAGAGGGGGGGCCATAGGGGGGTCCAAGGGCTGTGTTACAGGGGCACTGGCCCCTGCTGCCTCCCAAACCGCCCCAGGTGGTCTGAGTGACTTTTGGAGGTGAGATTAACTGTTTGGCCTGGATGTGTGTCGGTAGTGCAGACTGTGTGAAGAAAAAGTGGCTTCAGTTTTGACCATTGCATCTTAGCAATTGAAAAAAACTGTAACTTGAGACTTGACTCAGACTTGCTTGTCACGATCGGTCTGACTTGGGACTTGGAGCTTGAGTGCTAAGACTTGAGACTTACTTGTGACTTGTAAAATGATGACTCGGTTGCACCTCTGCAGAACACTGAGGTCAAAGAGACCACCTGACTCAGCTAGTTGATGTTCATCAGTGTCATTATTCATCACACCCTGACCTTGGTAATTCTAACAGCATCTTGTTAAGACTTGTGTAAATGAGTACTTGTGCTCAGCAGGAAAGCTCAACCTTTAAAAGAGAACACTGTATGTATGATGAATACCAGAGGGACTGTGGGGTGCACTAGCTTCTGCTACCAAGAGTAGGTGAGTCTATGTGTATGTGTGTCTGTCTGTCTGTGTGTGTGTTCTGTTGGTTTTTGGTTGTATGCCCAAAGAGGATACATGGGAGAGAGGGGGAAGAGAGGAGGTAGAGAGTGGCCAAAAAAAGATAATTTGAATTGAATTGAACTGAGTGAAGGATAAAAACACAAAAATGACAGTGCACAATTTCTAGATGCTGACTCATGGATGAACCTGGATAAACCAGGTCATCACCAGATACATTCCCAAAACTGATAAACACAAGTCATACTAAGATAGTTGAGTCATTGATGTTTCATCCATCAAGTCATGCATTCAGTGTTCAGTGTGTGCTGCAGGAGTCTGTAAACACAGCATTGCTATGTGATGCAGTCAGTGGTCTGACAGCCACCCTCAAGTGTAGCACAGCGAAGCACAGTGGTTGAGCAAGAGAATCAGACAGAGTAAATATGAGTAAACATTTTAGAGTAGATGGAAAGTACCACTATGGCCTGCAGGAAATTAAAAAAAATCTCCCCAGGACCCACTGTTAAAGATTTGTCCTGAGCACTACCCCCCGAGGATTTGAACACTGATATGAATAGACCAAACGCAACACATTCACTGCACTAGTTTTCACCTGGATTGTCTGAAAATGCTTCGCATTATCATAAACATTTTGAGGACACAGAGGTTGTACAGGAAGAAAAAAGCAATCAGAGTACCAATATGAGTGCTGGTCTCAGCTATCCTCCAGCCCACATCTGATTTCTGGTAAACTGAATAAAGACCTTACAATTTATAAAGCCAGAAATGAACAGCCAAAATGTTCTTTGGAAAGAATAGGTCTGCAGGCATCTAGTACTGGAACCCAGTCCCCCTCATGACTATCATGTGTTTAGAGAGAGAGAGAGAGAGAGAGAGTGTGTGTGTGTGTGTGTGTGTGTGTGTGTGTGTGTGTGTGTGTGTGTGTGTGTGTGTGTGTGTCAGCTGAGTGTTTTTCCAATCTGCCCGATTGTGGTATGTGAAAATTACTCCAGTTATGTTCAGTACTAGTTAGTTGAGAGGAGATGTGTGCACACCTTTTCTCTGCCTCTCTCCTCTGTCTGATACTGTGTTCTGCAGGAAATGAGCAGGACATATGTTCCTAATCCAAATGAAATCTGTCCTTTGTGTGTGTGTGTGTGTGTGTGTGTGTGTGTGTGTGTGTGTGTGTGTGTGTGTGTGTGTGTGTGTGTGTGTGTGTGTGTGTGTGTGTTGTGTATTCATGGTAAACTAGAAACATATGGCCCTGTTCAGTACTGGAACAACAGAGTAATCACAAAACACATTACACTGACATCCTCACAAAGTCTACACGTACAGCCTTTATACTGGAGAGTTCATCTCTCTGATGCCTCAGAAACAACTCAGTATGGTTACAGTATAGGACTAACCTTGTGATTCTCTTGTTCTACAAATCTGAACGGATTCAGAAATGTCTAAAAATAGATTTTTGGAATAACATTACAACAAACAAAGAAGGCAGAACTCAAAACAGAGAACAGTGCAGCACACCCAAAACTTATCTTGTAGTTTAGCTTCAATCTTCAAGTGTTTGGGCACATTTTAGATTAATAACATAATAATCAGTAAGTGTCAGTTAGTGAAGAAGAACAGTGATCTCCAGCACTTTCCTCAGCCAACAGTCTGAACAAGTGTCTCATAAAAATACAGCCACAAGCACAATGATCATGGTTCACACTTGATTATAACAGCATCACCTGTCAATGTTTTTGTTTCCAAGTTTCAAGGCTTTTGCTGCACAAACACTTTCAGTAAAGAAAATTAATATGGAATTTTCACAGGATCCAAGTAAAACAGGAAAACTGACTCAGTAATTGAAAACACACAACTTCTTGGCAACTGGGACTTGGTCAACTGGGGATTTGAACCCTGAATCTTCAGATCCCATGAGTAGGTGACTTAAGTCCCTTTTCCACTGCATGGTACCAGCTCAACTCGCCTCGACTCACCTTGCCTTTCTTTGGTTTTCCATTGTGGAAATGTACCTGTACCTGCTACCAGGTACTTTTTTTTGCATCACCTCCGTTGAGATTCCAGGTGAGCTGAGGCGATGCTAAAACTGATTGGTCAGAGAGAATCGTCACTATTCACTGAATCATCATTGCACCAGACAGAGGCCAGCAACTGAAAGTTTATTTTACAGTTTTCGTATGGAATTTCATCACTAAATCCACTTCTGAGAAGTTTTGAGGTGAGGAATCAGCTGTGTAGATTTTGAATATTGACAGTTTTATGAGAAGTGATGGCGGAACAAAAATGTGATGAATATTTTCGAAGTTGAGGAGCTTCACAAGTGGCTGCCGAGGAAGTCAGTGCCATTCCTCCGTGGGAGGAGCGTGTGAGGCCGGCCAGCCGCCCGCTCCCAGACCCCTCTGCTCCCGCCGTCACACAGACCACTGCAGCAACAACGGCAGAGGAAAACACAGCTGGAAGGTTTCCATACTGCTTATCTGTCTTTACATTCTGAGGAATATTCAAACGTTTTAACTTAAATCAAGAGACAGTGTGTACTGGTTATGGAAAAACAGCATTACTGACCGAGACACTGGTGAGAGTTGGTTTCTACCCACCTTCTCACAAGTTGAGGGATTGACATCACATCTTAGGCTGATATTTTTGTCATCAGTTTAAACTTAAAATGATTAAAACACTCAAAATGATCATCATCACATCATTCTGATTATTTTGGGTGTGTTAGGAAATCTTGTGCATACTGGCAAAATTATTTCAGATTATTTCAGAGGGGAGAAGCTGGAACAGGTTGTGCCCGGGGTGAGATGGATCTGCAGTGATGTTTCCTGCCCGTTTCCTGACTCTGGAAATGTGTAAGTCCTGAAAGGAGGACAGGTTGGCACTGGTGATCTTTTCTGCAGCCCTGACTGTCCGTTGTAGTCTGCTCCTGTCCTTTTTTGTGGCAAATCCAAACCAGACAGTGGTCTGAGGAGTGGTGGGAGGAGGTGCAGAGGACAGACTGGATGATGGCTGTGTAGTAGTGGATCAGCAGCTCATTTGGCAGGTTGAGCTTCCTGAGCTGGCACAGGAAGTACATCCTCTTCTGGGCCTTCTTGATGATGGTGTCAGTGTTGGGCTCCCTCTTTAGGTCCTGGGATATAGTGGATCCCAGAAACCTGAAGGATTCCACAGCAGACACAGGGCTGTTGTGATGTGGACAGAGTGGGGGGGCTCCTCCTCAAGTCTTTGATCGTGTCCAGTTTTTTGACCGTTGTGTTGTCAGCAAACTTCAGGAGTTTGACACATGGGTCTCCTGAGGCGCAGTCGTTGGTGTAGAGGGAGAAGAGCAGGGGGGAGAGCACACACCCGTGGGGGGCGCCAGTGCTAATAGTCCGGGTGCTGGATGTGATGTTCCCAAGCCTCACAGGTGGAGGCTGGCACAGTGAGCTGGATGAGTTTGGTATTGAGGATAATGGTGTTGAACCCTGAGCTGAAGTCCACGAACAGGATCCTTATCCTCTCCATATGTCCCTGGAGAGTCGAGGTGTTACAGGATATAATGTAGTCCCAAGTTCACTGTATCACCCACTGACCTGTTAGCCCTGTAGGCAAACTGCAGGGGGTCCAACAAGGGGCACACTGCACTGCACTGGTCTTTCAAAGGACTTCATGACTACAGATGTCAGGGCGACAGGCCTGTAGTCATTTAGTCCAGAGATGGAGGGTTTTTTTGGGGACCAGGATGATTGTGGATCGTTTGAAGCAGGAGGGAACTTCACACAGCTCCAGTGATCTGTTGAAGATCTGTGTGAAGATGGGGGCCAGCTGGTCTGCACAGATTTTCAGGCAGGATGGAGACACACCGTCAGGACCAGGAGCATACATTTATGTAAAATTGTACTTAAAGACACAAAAGTAAAAATATATGGAAAAAAACGGACTGACGTATCAAAATTCTTTTGATTACTTCGATAGATCAGTGAAGTCCCAGCGAGGAAATTTCCACAGCCTAGTTCTTTGATTCATCTTCACAACGTTAATTATAGTCCCAAGGTCTCGCAAACCTTGAGTGAATTTATGTGTTCATTTTGTTTTCTTTAAAGTTATTTGGTCGTTTAACTTACGTACTTTTGATTGGGAAACAATAATCAAGTTTTCTTGGAAACCCTATCTTGGTTTATATTAACTTTAACTACTTCCAACGACCAAAGCAGTTTGGAGGTTAGTAAAGGAGTAGGTTATGTCACGAGCAACAGAGAGGACATCCACCTTAGAACACCGAGTCAGCGTTAACGGCAGAGACTGTAAGAGTTTCCAGCAGTCACCAGCCAGAACCCAAAGGACTCCGGGTCAGCTCACTGGAAATTCCCTGGTCTTGTGACCACCGTGCAGTGTGCCAACCCCCACCGAAAGGCTGTGAACAAAACAACGACATTCTGTGATCAGGGTTGATGTCCTGTAGCTCTGAAATCTATAGCCTAATGTCAAAGTTAGTGATCACCATAGGAACCAAAACCTGCGTCCATTCGTTTCCTTTATTTCCTTAGAGTCATATTCTTTTCACAACAGCTAAACAGCATTTACATTGAACCCTATCAAGTCTGTTCTAACTTCCGTTTATTGCATTCTTGTTGTTGCCTAATCATTGTTGTTTATCTTCTTCATATGCATATTTACTCTCACTTACATTCACTAGTTAGGTAGTTAATAAATATTCACTCTGACACACTGGAACGTGTGTGTGTACTGTTTATAATGCGGGTTTATGCATGGAGGATTCCCTCCTCTGAATTGAGGCTGAATGATTTAAACTGACTGAACGATAAATAACTGATCACTTGTTACTAACTGTTGTAATTATTAAGCTATACCCAAGGCTTCCTGTCACTTGGGCGGACAGCGGTGTTGGGTGCTGCCCCAGAAATTTAACGAGTGCATATGAAATTAATATGTCCAAGTATTAATATTCATTTTTTTAGAAACAAATAGGTGCACCACAATAGCTACAGGTACAGTTTGTGATGAGAGGGTGCCACGATGAAGAAATCTTGACAGGTCAAGCCCTTTGAGCATTAATTCATATTCAACAAGACTACTGCCGTTGGCAGCTCCCAGTGAGAGTGTGGGCTGTTTCTGGAACACAAACCAGTGTGCTGTAATTTTCAGTCATGTTCTCATGCACCTGGCTGTGTAGCTCACGCTACAAGGTTCATGAGCTACACAGCCAGTATGTTGTGTGTCTGTCAGCAGATTATATGAGCCTATGCCTGCATACATACTGGGATATATATGTATTTGTATATTTTAGCTATTCCTGCTATTGTTGCTAGGAGCATCAGGGTGCGAACTACGGGGGAGCCAGGGGGAGCTTAGCTCCCCTTGATAAGACATTAGCTCCCTTAAATGGCATGATTTGTGATATTTTGGGGGGTCTCTAACATATTGAAATTAATTTCTATATTTCTCTATCATAATGGATCCATGTGTAAAATCACAAGCATCAGACATCATCCTGCTAGAGGTAACAATCACCGATCGTCCACAGCGGGCCAGTCGCTCCGTGATCTCCTGTCCCTGGCCCTGTATGCTCCCGCTACGCAGTTGTGTCGCTAGTACGACTGACATGCTGTGAACGGTCCGTGATCATTTGCTCTGGCTAGATGAATATTACGCATGATCTACTACTGCAGCTGGGAGCTCGATGCAGAGCAACGCAACCTTCTAAATTCTTCCCTCTCACAGGATAAAGGAAGGTCAAGTCGCAAACACAGCTGCAGCTGTTGTGTGAAGCGTAATTGTAGCAAAATGGCTACATATGATAATAATATAATAAGACAAACATGCCTGATACTTTCACCGTCAGACCCAGGCCTACATTCTTGCAGCTATTAATGATACAGCAGTAAGAATCACAGTCTGTCCCTTCCCCCGTCCCAGGAAAAAAAAAAGAGTGAGCTCCCCTGAAAGCTAGGGTATAGTTGCACAGTGAGGAGCATGATGTCATAGCCTAACTCTAACCCCATTGGCTGTTTTTCTCTCTCTCTTTTTGCCTATTCCAGATAGTGTGTCGAGGTTAAGGGAGAGCTGAAGCGAGGGTGGAGAGGCAGCGAGGCTACCATCCACTGGTTTTCCTTCCGCCCTGTGGAAGCACTCATCCATTCTACTGCACTGAAACACACTCATCACCCTTTTTCCTCCTTTCCATTCTGTCACTGCACTCGTTCTCTCACTTTCTATCCATCTAACTGTCTATCTTACTTGATGAATAGGTCAGTGGAACCTAAGCACTACAGACCCGTATAGACTTTTTAGGATCAGTAAATTCAGTTATTCAGGCTGTAGAGCTGCCAACAGAGATCATCCTACTATATGCAGATATGCAGTAGTATATCTGAATAAAATTCTTCACCAGCCCCCCAGCCCAGAGTCTGGCTCAGTCCCACCGGGTCCTACAGGCAATAAGGGCCAGGGGATTCACCTCTTTCTAGACTTTCTCTTCTCTACCTTGTGTCTTCATGGTTTGGGGGTCCTCCGGTGCCCCCGCCCTCTGTCGACCCCCCCGCACCCGCTGCCACCACGGCCGGCCACCCCAGTCGCCTCGTTGCCATGCCGACAGAGACACTGGCTCCAGCCCTTCCAGATAGCAAGGCAGCTGGCCCCGCGACGCCATTCACTTCCACAGTGCCCCTCCGCATCCTCAATAAGGGCCCTGACTACTTCAGGAGACAGGTACTGTTTCATTTCTCTATGGAGTCTGCTGTGTGTGTGTGTCATTATTACAATGAACAGTTTTTACTGCTGGTGAAACAACGAAGGTCAAACCTTAATCAAGCATTTGTCTCCGTCTGGACTGAGTCAAGGAGAAGCGGTGGGCAGTATCATAAAATATGGCTTCCCTCCAATACCAAAAAATTCCAGGGCCATAATCACCAGTACCCATACTGTTTTATAATAAAAGTCCATGTTACTTAGTTTCAGTGATATTTAGTCAACTGAAAATGTGCATTCTGTACAAATGTACATTCTTAGTCTAAAATGTTGAAAACATTTTAAAATGTTGAAAACATTTTAGACTAAGAATGAGCATTTTAATCAAATGCTCATTCAAATGCTCATTCTTAGTCTGCTCATCAAATGAGCATTTTAATCAAATTTAATCAAACTGCTTTCAATAAAAATGGCATTGAGTTGTTGGTATTGAAAATGATAGAGAGTGTCTGTTATTTATCAAGTATGTCCTCAGCCGGAAGATTTTGACCATTAAACTTGTAATTTTCTGCATTCTGGAGACATTTTCTGCTCCAATTTACGGTGGAAATGTCTGTTTTTTATGAGGGAAAACTATACTGCACTGCATGTTTTCTTATTATGTAAATCAATTGGTGCAAGCTATTTTTCCAAACATTTTTAACAAATGCTTTCAAAAAGTGGTGGGGACAAAATCAGCCATTTTAAAATGTGGTGGGTACATGTCCCCAGTGTCCCCTGTTTAAATGGGGTCAGTGGACCAGTTAGGGTCAGACAGCAGTGTGGAGCTGTAGGCTTGTGTTTACTCCCTCAGAGGAGGGAGGGGGTTAAAAGTGTTTCCAAATTTAAGTGTTCAGTTTTGTGTTTTCAGTTAAATCTTGTTACATGCTTGCTTTCTCTTTTAAGGAAGCAGTTTTATGTTGCTGACTGAGTTTAATTTGTCAGTATTATTTAATTGTTAATAAAAATCTTTATTTTGGTTGCACAAAATATGTGGATTATAAATTATTTCTATTAGTATATTATTCTAAAATTATATTAAAAATAATTTCAAAGCTATGCTACTGTTAGCGTTACTTGGATTAGTAACTGTAATATTACTTTTCTCATTTAACATACTCATAATTTACTAATTTACTGGTAGTCTAACAGACAGTGTTGGGAAAGTTACTCAGAAATTATAATATATTACTAGTTACTTATTACTCCTTAAAAAGTTATATTATTACTTTACTTATTACTGGGTGATAAAAGTAACTAGTTACTACTTTCCAGAGAAAGAGGGGGCAAGCGAAAAGGCACGAATAGGCTATATGTTCCTCAATACAGCACAAGGATTTTAAATACACCTAGTAAAAAAACTAGAAAATCAACGTTTGGCGTTCAGCGTTGATAATTATCCAAATTATAGGCTAATTATGGGAAATACTGCTTTCACTACCACCCCCTTCACCCCCAAACAAAACAGTCTCCCCTGACTTTTTAACTAATAGGCTATCATATTCAACAACAGCAAGGAGTGTGTTTTGTACAAAGCAGTTAGCCTAGGCCTACCGTTTCTTAACAGCACCAGCTGAAATAAAAAAATAAAGCAAGTAAATCCCGACTTTTGGACTACTGTTGTACATGTAGCCTATCTATAAGAGCAGTTACAAAACATTAACACCACTCTCTCCCGACGAGTCCAAGCATCAGTGACAGCAGCTGCCGGAGTTTCTTTCTGTAAGTTTCATGTTGCTGTGCTGCTTCAGCAGATGCTTCAATAAATCAGATGTAGAAATGTTCACGGTTGAAAGCTTTCTGCTGATCGCACAGAGTCTACAATGGACGACTATGTTCTTTGCATCTTAAACTGTGAAACAATAATGGCAGTAGCTACTTCCGGCTGTGGAATGAACGCCTCTCTCCCTCGTCCTCTTTTCTTCCTTTAGTTTTCGGCTCTAAGCTGACATGAACAACAAAGTCCGGTAGTGCTGAGCTGCTGCACAGTCGTGGATTCACGTCAAGGATGGTGCGTTCAGTAACGAGTAACGTAGCGTTACTTGGATTAGTAACTAGTAAAAATATTACTGTTTTAGAAAAGTAATTAGTTACACTACTAATTACTGGGAAAAGTAATATTATTACTGCTTAATATTAATACTGCCCAACACAGATAACGGATTACTATTTACAAAACAGTAATATTATTACAGTTACTAATCCAAGTAACGCTGCAGTACTGAGTTACTGACCGCACCATCCCTGACATGAGTGTGCGACTGGACAGCAGGTCAGCTGCACTGGACCTGATCAAGTCAGTATTAGTATAATGTTCCTATATCACTTACCTAATCTCAGCATATTCAATAACTTTTCATATACTGTATATTTAGGCCTATTATGAATATTATATTCTAGTTACCAGTGTTGGGAAGTAACTACTTTCATGTAATTTAGTTATAATTTAATTACAAACTGTATTACTATTACTATTACTATTAACTGTAACTACTATGTTTCAGTTTGTTTGGGGAAAATGTGTATAATCACTGTTACTTATGAAAATATTCATGATAACATCAAGGGTCCCATCTGAATATTTTCTGTAAAAAGCTCGGCTATATGTTGAATAATATTAATTTTATTGCTTTGTATGTTTTTCATGTGCACGGTGTGTCTCTCTTTGCCAGTTCCTGCCTCAGCTGTTTAGTAAAGTTTGATGCTGTTCTGATCCTTGGTTCTCATGTCTGAATTTGCAGCACCCTCTGCCAGTTAAACTGCCACCTAAACTGTCTTTTGAAAATGGTTAACAGCTGAATAACATTCATTAGAAATTTAGAAAAGTAATGACATGTGATAAATTAAATTACTTTCTTAGAGTAATTGAAATAGTTAACCTAGGCATGGTACATTTTAAATAGGGTAACTTGTAATCAGTAATCTATTACATTTCCAAGGTAACCGTTCCAACACCAGTGTTGCAGCAATTTAATTTTTGTGGAATGTTTCCATTTAAATCCATGTGTGAGAAAAACAGTCTACATTGGTCTCTAATTTATTAGGGCTGATTAAATACTTGTCAATAATCAGAACCATTTATGACCCTGTACCCTGTATGACCTCCACTGACCTTAACAGCTAAATACATACAGACATACACAGATTCCTTGACTGTAGAAGGATGTTATACTCTCTGACTTACATTTGAGGAACAACATACAATCATTAACAGAGCATAAAATACTGCATGAAATCTGTAAGTGACAACACATATTAATAAAAGCATAAATGCCAGTAAGCTCTAATGGCACATATCGCATCAATGGGGTAAATACCTAGGGAAAGAAGTTAGAGTTAACAAAAAGTGCAATCAATACACAACAATTGTAGGGGATAGAAGAAGAAGAACACAGGAAGTGCATGTTAGAGGTTAGGAGTTAGAGGTGTTATAAGAGGAAGTATTCTCAGAAGAGAGTGTGTTTTGAACCATTTGTAGGGGTTTCACCATACAAGCTGGAAGACTTGCTAGGAGGGCATTGCACTAGTCAAGGTGAGAGGTAACCATGGCCTGTACCAGAAGCTGTGTGGCATATTGAGTAAGGTAGGGCCTGATTTTTTTGCTCTTGAAGAGCAAAGTGGCACGACCGAGAGACAACAGCAATATGGTCTGAAAAGGACAGCTGCTCATTAATCCTGACACTGAAGTTTCTGACCACCCTGGTTAGAGTGGTTGAGGAGCCAATTTGTAGTTATATGTTATGGGGGATAGATTGCTTGGCTGGAATGACCAAGAGTTCAGTCTTAGAGTGGTTTAGTTGAAGGTGGCAAGCCTTCATCTCTGCAGATGTATCTGAGAAAATCTGTGATCCGCACCGAGACGGTGTGGTCATCTGGGAGGAAGGATAGGTAGAGTTGCATATCGTCTGTGTAGCAGTGGTAAAAGAAGCTGAGAGAGTGAATGATCAGCCCCAGTGAGGTGGTGTAAATTGAGAAGAGAAGGGGCCCTAGCACTGAGCCTTGAGGCACCCCTGTGGAGAGGCAGTGGGAGGAGGATAATTGTCCTTGCCACAAAACATTTTGGGAACATTTACATTACATTTACATTTATTCATTTAGCTGACGCTTTTATCCAAAGCAACTTACAATTGCTATTCATGTCAGAGGCCGCACGCCTCTGGAGCAATCAGGGGTTAAGTGTCTTGCTCAGTGACACAATGGTGGATGGATCACAGTGGGGGATTAAACCTGGGTCTCTCACACCAAAGGCACAGTCTTAACCATTGCGCCATCACCACCCCCCACCCACCTGGGGAAAGCCCCAAGAGGTAGGATTCAAACCACAGGAGTGCTTTACTCCGAGATGCCCATTGCTGAGAGAGCGGGTAGCAGGATCCTGTGGTTGACTGTGGCAAAGGCAGCTGATAGGTCAAGCAGAATAAGAACCGAGGATTGGGCTGCAGCGTTTGCTGACCTTAGGGCTTCTGTTACAGATAGAAGAGCCATTTCAGCAGAGTGGCCACTCTTAAAACCAGACCAGAGTGATCTAGGGGGTCATTCCGTTAGAGGAATTCTGAGACCTTTTTGAATAGTTCAATAGTTTTGGATGCTTTTTAAGCAAGGGTGTAACCCGAGCCCTTCTGAAAGTGGTTGGGAAGGTTCCTGAAGCCAGAGAAGTATTTATCACACGAGTGATTTCCGGGATCAAAGTAGGAGATATGGCTTGGAGGAGATTCGACGGAATAGGGTCCAGTGGGCATGTAGTGGGACGGCTATGGGTCAGGAGTTCTGACACTTTGTTCTCCATGAGAGGAGTAAACGAGGAGAGTCAAGTGCCATTGTCCTGGGACAGCAGAGGAACAGATGCAGTAGGACTGCTACATGTTAGCCTTGGTGTTGAGCATTTAGCACCACTTCCCAAGGGAGATGGAGGGAGACATGTAAAAGGACTGCTACATGATAGGTTTTCCTCTGCCAAGCTCACACTGTGGGAGCTGACGAGGGGGGAATAGAATGGTTGATTTTGAGAGATTTAGAGAATTGGCCAGTTAAAGCCGCCACTTTGCCTG
Organism: Lepomis macrochirus; assembly: GCA_024633595.2. NCBI lineage: Eukaryota > Metazoa > Chordata > Actinopteri > Centrarchiformes > Centrarchidae > Lepomis > Lepomis macrochirus. Next base: position 35,470,388 of record JALXJV020000012.1, read on the forward strand.
TGAAGAAGACAGCAAAGGTATCAGCAGACAGGTTTGTGGGTGGTGGAGGAGGATTTAGTAGCGTTTTAAAAGTAGAAAATAATGTCCTTGAGTCAGTGGCACTGCTTACTGTGTCATTATAGAACGCAGTTTTGGCAGCACTGATGCTAGTTGAGAAGGACGATAGGAACAGTTGGTAGCCCTTAACGTCGGCAGGGTCTTCGCCATTTTCTTTCAGCAGCTCTGAGATCAGTACGGAGTCCACGGATGGTATCAGTTAGCCATGGGGGGGACTGGTTCGGGCAGGCAGGCTTGGTGGATAGAGGACACAGGCTATCCAGGCACCAGCTCAGTGTAGAACAAAGAGATTGTGCGGCGACATTGACCTTGAGTGACATTTTCTGCACTAACTATGGTGGAAATGTTTTTATTTATATGAAGGGAAACAAAATTCATGTGGCCACTGACAATTCAGAATAAATCGAATACAATGCAGTATCAGCAGCTTGCTTTTTTAGCCTAAGTTACTTTATTTGGACAAGTCAGATCTGTTTCTTCTATATGTACATTGTATTTCATCTTTTCCTATTTTGCAAGTAACCCTTTCTTATAGAAGCTTTATTTGTTATTTAACATTTCTTGTTGTAAACAAATTTTCAGAAAACTTTTAGCAAATGCTTTGTAAAAGTGGTGGGGACAAAGTCAGCCATTTCAAAAAGTGGTGGGGACATGTCCCCAGTGTCCCCAGTGTAAATGACACCTATGCTTCTGCTGCTGGGTCCTAACTCATCTGCGCCTACCGCAGAAACTTTCCACCAAGGAAGCAGTCGATTAATTTGGCGCAATTTGGTCTCTGTTTCACTTGTCACACAACCCTGGGCTGGGTTCAACAGACCCGACAAAATGTAGCTGGTGTAACCGGTGGGAAAGGTAAAACTCGCCCCAGAGTAAACTCTTTTAATCGGCGCCATTGAGCCCAGAATTCAGCAAAAATGAGGATCAGTCCCAAGTTGGGAGGGGTTGCTTGTATACCCCCTCAATATTGAAAGTATTGGTTTGGCCCAGACTGACTGACCCAAACAGCATTCCGCTGCTGATGACCAGTCCACAAGCACAGTCGCGGATTATTAAGTAAAACATCAGAAAAAGGGGACATTACATCCATTTAAAAAAGGTAAAAGGTGTGAAAAAACACACCTGAGAGATTGTTTTGATGCTACAGAGACGCATGTTCTTATCATCACAGACTGACAGAAACAATCACATGCTACATTAAATTCTGTGAGGACGCTGTTACTATTTCTAATGTGTTTAGTAATAATAATAAGCCATGGCTCTCAAACGAGTTTGTTTAAAGGGAGAAAGAGGATTTCGGGCGTAAAGTTCTCACAGCAAAAACAGAATTTAAGAATAAGATCAAGCAAAGATTCAATGCAAAACAAGCATGGGAGGGATTAAATACTATAATGGCTAAACCATATTAGATCCAGTTTATCTGTGATCAGATTGATAGTTATGAACCTATACAGCTTTTCTGAAGAAGTGGTGAAGTGCAGGCCATTTTATTTGCCGAGCAACTAATACCACCTCTGTTACGCTAACCCCTGCATACAGACCACTAATGAAAACACAGGTACACAGAACCATCAGAACCTGGTCTGAAGAAGCTACCTCAGCATTTCAGGACTGCTTCAATTGCATAGAATATGTTCAGAGCGGCCTCATTACTCCATATATATAAACCAGGTTAAAATACAATGCATGTCTCAACAGTATACTGACTAGACTGTCCAATACTGTTATGTGTTTTCATCTGTTTTGGTTTCGCTATTTCTTTTTTCAGTTAATGTTGCTCTTTCCCTCATACTGTGCAATTCACAAGCAGTCAGGCACACTGCTAGCATACAACACGCAAACATAGGCACATCGCTATCATGTTCAACACACACACACACACTACCCTCCCATACTTACGGCCAGCTGTCCGCTAAACACTTATTCTTGCAATAGTTCTGCCTAAGCACTCACAGTTCTTTCCATTTTTTAGTGACTGTCGTTTAATCTCATAGTTGTTTTCAAAAGTTTAGCTTAGCTGTTAGCGACTTTAGCTTAGCAGCTAGCAAGGGCTTCTCCTTCTCCCTCTTGCTCTCCTACTTTCTTGCTCGGTGTGTCAGATGTTCAGTTACACCTCTGCCTCCTCTGCGGTAATGGTACGTGTAATAAATCTAGTTTATTTGTAGACATGGATGCGAGGTTTACTGATTTACAAGTTTGGCTACACACCTTGGTAGATCAGTCGTTAGCTACTGTAGCTAGCCACCCCCTGGTAGTCGGTGAGGACCGACCTGAGTTAGCTTCTGGTAGCTGTCTCCTGGCATCCCCTGAGCAGCCAGGAAAGGGTGGCTGGCTGATGGTGTGTTCCATTTAACATGGGAAGTCGGAATTTCCGAGTTAAAAGTCAAAATTTCAAAGGGAATGCCCCCTTAAGTCGGATTGTGACTTGGAAAGTCAGGAGAACCGCACTGCTCTGACCTCGTGTTCCAAGATGGCTGTCGGGGTATCAATAGTTACTGAAAGCTGTACTTAATACTGTTTAATAGCACTTCTGTGTACTTGTGACTCATAGAAATCTTTATACACAAAGTGCTGTCCAACAGCTGTCTGTGGACGTGCTGCTACAGTAGTATGAGTAAATACCGCACAATGCATTTTTTTTATCAACCGGCTTATCAATAGCTAACCTGGCTAGTTGTAAACAGCTGGCAGAGCAAGGTTTTCCGACTTGTTAACTGGAACCCTGTCAACTCGGGTGTGACGTCATTCCCAGCTCCACCGACTTCCGAGGTAAATGGAATGTATTCATAGTCATAAGCAATTAAAGCCCATGGGTCACCACCAACCTGTTCATGTTTCTAACAGATTTTTCCCAAGGCAAGGGAAGTTTATTTGTATAGCACATTTCAACAACAAGGTCATTCAAAGTGCTTTACATAAAACATAAAAGCAACAGGGAAATATAAAAAAGTTTAAAAGCAACATAGGGAAATTGAAAACAATACACATTAAAACAGGACAGTAAAAGTTACAGTGCAGTGTACAATCAGGGTTAAAAGAGTTAAATGGAAAATAAAAACAGGCTGCGGGGTTGAGCAAATAATTGAGTTACAATTATTTTGAGAAGAGAATAACCAGAGAAGTACACTTAATCTACTCTCTCTGGCTAGTCTATACTCTGGTCCATAGCAATCTTTGGGTCCACTGAAACTCCAAAAAACCAGGACATGTCTGTCCGCAGGCCACTTTGATCCAGTTATACTCTGGACCCACTTGCGCGTTTACAGGTGGACAGAGGGTCCTGCAAATCACTCAGGTGCAAGATATAAGACCACTTAATTCACTCTGTTATCTTTTCACTCAATTACCTACTCATTTCTCACCATGTAAATATTTAATTAAAAGCAGTGGTAAAAAGAAAAGTCTTAAGTCTTAATTTAAAAGAACTGAGAGTTTCAGCAGACCTGCTGTTATCTGGGAGTTTGTTCCAGATATACGGAGCATAATAACTGAACGCTGCTTCTCCTTCTTTAGTTTTGACTCTGGGGACAGAAAGCAGACCTGCCCCAGACGACCTGAAAGGTCTGGATGGTTCATTACGAAGCAGAAGATCAGAAATGTATTTTGGCCCTAAACAATTTAGTGCTTTATAAACTAACAGCAGGATTTTGAAATCAATTATTTGACATACAGGAAGCCAATGTAAAGACCTCAGAACTGGAGTAATGTGATCCTTGATATATTCTTCAGGTGATAGTAGGCTGACTTTGTAATTGTCTTAATGTGGCTCGTCAAATTCAGGTCTGAGTCCATGACTACACCAAGATTTCTGGCTTGATTTTTGTTTCTTAACATTACAGATTGAATCTGAGCACTGACTTTCAATCGTTCTTCCCTGGCTCCAAAAACAATAACTTCAGGTTTATCCTTGTTTAATTGAAGAAAATTCTGGCACATATAACCATTGACCTGCTCAATACAGTTACTCAGCGCTGGTATGGGGACATAGTCCCCTGGTGATATTCTTATGTAAATCTCTCTCTCTTGCCCTTTCTCTCTCTCTCTCTCTCACCCCCAACCGGTGGAGGCAGATGGCTGCCCACCCTGAGCCATGGTTCTGTTTAGGGTTTCTGCCTCTTAAAAGGAAGTTTTTCCTTGTCTCTGTCGCCTAGTGCTGCTCTTGGGTGGAATTGTTGGGCTTCTGTAAATAACATCACAGAGTACGGTATAGACCTGCTCTTTTATGAAAAGCACTGTGAGATAACTGTTGTTGTGATTTGGCGCTGTATAAATAAAATTGATTTGAATTGAATTAAATAATCTACAAAGAGACATTGTCTTACTGCAGGACACTCGTTTATCCAAGACAGCAGATAAACTTAGCTCATCACAGTTTTCTCACTCAGCCTGCTACAACACCAAACAAAGAGATGTTACCATTATGATAATTATGAGGAAAATGCACTTCCATCATAATACTACTACTATAGATCCAGAGGGTAGATTTATTATAGTTAACATTTCTATTTAAAATACTGATTTATGCATTCCTAATATCTATGGCCTGAATGGTGATGACCCCTCCTTTTTTCGTGCTTTCTTCAACTCACTCTCTGCTCACTCAGCTCTTATATAGACACAGCTCTTATAATAGGAGGGGACTTCAACCTGGTATGCAGTCCAGCAGTTGACATGCTCAGTATGGCAGGCACTCACCGTATTTGGAAACTAACAGACACACTTAAACAATACATGAGCGATTTTGGTTTTTGCGATGTATGGCATTCTCACCACCCCACTCTCAGCGAACATGCATTCTTTTCACCAGCCCACCACTCATGTTCTTGCCTTGACTTTTTTTAGTTAGCAGCTCAATTATGACAGACATCTCAGATGCTCAGATTCACCGTATACCTATCAGCTATCAAGCACTGGTTTCTATTACTCTGAATAAAAAGTCACACCACCAACTAGAAATTGGAGATTTAATACATCATAACTTAAAGACCTATTTTTTTGTTATTTCAAAAAGGAGTGGGCAATATTTATGGAAACTAATGACCTTAAATTCTTTAGACCAGTTGCAGTCACTCCACTCTGTTCTTTTTATTCATTTTAGTTTTTATATTATAGCTTTTAATGCCATGCAAATTGACACTTTTTTAGAACTACTTTGTAGGATGAATGTGAATGGTGGGCTCATCCACTGGATTCAGAGAGTTTTAATGAATGGGGTCTACTCAGATGAGCTTGTTATAAATACTAGAGCACCACAAGAGTCTGTTGTCACCTTTGTTGTTGTCAATTTACATAAATGACATGACATGTAATGTTAACCTACATTAATAGGCTGATGACATGACCTTGGTAGGACTTCTCACAGAAAATAATTCAGCATACAAGGAAACGTACTTTAGCCAGGTCACTTTACTGCAGGAATGGTGCCAGACTAATCAATTGGAAATTAAAGTGACCGAAACAAAAGAACTTATACTCCAAACAAAACCAAGAGAGGTCTGTACCATCACCCCTGTTGTGCATAACAACTGCCATGTGAAAGTGGTGGAGCATTTTAAATACTTGGGCACAATCATTGATCACACACAAGTTGTAATGAAAACTCAGAGTATTATAAGGGAGCCAACCAGCGACTGTTTTTAATTAGGAAGCTGAGGAGCTCTAGGGTCAGTCAACACATACTTGAGATGGCATAAAATGGCCTGGGAGAACGGCTATCTTACAGTTTAATATAGCAGCTTGGTATGGCAAGCTGAATGTGAAAGACAAAAACAACCTTTCCAAAGTTGTTAATATTGTGGGGAAGCTGACTGGCAAGCCATAAACCAGCTTGGTGATGTTTTTGACAGTGTGGTACGCAGGAATTCCTGAAAGATATCTGCAAATGCTTCATACTCACTAAAGAGTTTGAGTTGCTTCCATCTGGCCATCAATTCAGGGTCCCGGGGGCAATCCGAAATACGAAAAGATTTTTTTTTGTATTCCTGATGCCATACAGGCACTGAATGCCAAATGACTGCACTTTTAAACTTATTTTCTTGTAGGCTGTAACCTACTTTATTTCCACTCGCTATGCTGCTTTCTATTTTCTGTGCATGGCACAATTGTTGTTCAAAGAGGTGGTATTATGCTCATTTTCATGTTCAAAATCCTATTTACCAGATATTGGGTTGTACCAGAACAGGTTTACATGGTTTAATTTAAAAAAACAACATATTTTTGTCATACTGCACATTGCTGCAGTTCCTGCACCCTGTGTTGAAGGCTTCGTTGCAGAGTTTCAGAATGGTGAGTTATTAATCTGTAACAAAAGTATCTTTCATCCATAAAGTTTTAACTGAGCTCTGTCTCTACATCACAGTAACAACTTTATGTCCATTGACTGCCTGGAGGGTAACTAGTGTTTGGAAGGGAGAGGAGAGGTATGTGCTGCAGCTCAGTGTTGTTTTCAGGCAGTTCAGAACAGAGTTTTCTGTGCGAGATGGGAACTAACTTTGGGCTGCACTTTGGGCTTTTTCACTTTACAAACCTATTACATGCACAAAAAAGGTGTATAACTTATTAAAGGAGAGGGAAAAAGCCAAAAAGTAGAATACCACCTCTTTAAAGGCGGTCCTGTGTTGAACTCTTAACTGTGTTGTATTTTTAATGTGTGAAAATTGTGGTAACATGGTTGCATTTTTGTTTTGGAGAAGTAAAAGACAAAGGTGAACAATGTCTAAATGTTAAAGTTACTTTGCATTTGAAAACCAAGGTGTATAATATAAAAACTTTGTACATACATTTTAAATATTTTGCAGAGCTATTTCCTTTGTCAGCTTTGACCTACTGTATTTAGAGAGCTCCACTTAGGAATCTCAGTTCGGGTTTAAGGAATAAAAGTGTCTAACAGAAAGTCTGCATTACAAACTGGGGACACAGAGTTTGAAAGATGTGGAAATTAACCTGTTAGAAAGGGTCTAACAAAAGATGCTCTGAAATTGCATGACACTGTGTCTTTTCAAGCTTGACCTACACTAGCGATTTAAAGTCAAAATATCTGTCTCTGCTTCTTCTGCTTTAAACAAATCTGTCTTTCCCAAAACTGTATAGTGAGGGAAAAGAAAAAGGGAAAAATAGAAACTTTGGATCAAGTACAGTTGCAATATCACACAACACCACACCAACAAGGTAAACAACTTTACCTCGTTGTTGTTGGTGTCTGGTGTGGTAGTAAAACACTTGGGCTTAACTGTTCACAGAGATTGGCAGCACAGCCCTGCACAACTGTCAGCTGTAGATGCATTTTGTAAACATGGTGGCTCACTGGTAGTGCACAACGGGGAAGTCCTGAGGTTTGAACCCTACCTGACCGATCGCGTGTTCTCCTCATGTCCCCATTGTCCACAGGCTTACAGACTTGTACAGACCCCAAACCTCTCTGCTAATGTTGGGTTTGCACCAACTCTGGATACGCTGGGATAAGTGGATAGGATACATGCATACAGAAAATTGTTGACTTTTTGATAATTATTTAACACATTATTTTGAATCTGTCTCAGGTGGAACCTAACCCAAAGCGCCTTAGTGCTGTTGAGAGACTAGAAGCTGACAAGGCCAAATATGTCAAGAGCCAGGAAGTTATCAACGCCAAGCAAGAGCCAATCAAACCACCAATGCTGGCCAAGCCTCCCATCGGTCACACCCTCCTGTCCAAGAGAGGCTCTGGGATTGGCGGAGGAGGAAATGGAGGTGGGATACCTTTCAAAGCATCCAATAACAACGCCAAGTCAGACACATGTGCGACAAGCAGCAGCAAACGGGAGAATCTAAACCTGGAGATCCTGAAAAATCTGCTTAACTCATCGTCCTCTTCAGGAGCAGGATCTGAAGGGCTAGGAGGTGGAGCAAAGAGTGCTGTGATGATGAGGTCATCAGTGGGAATGGCCAGGAGTTGGACACCTTCAGGGTAAAATCATTTTTGATAAGCTTTGATTACATCTTGTGTAAATTAGCGCTTTATCATTTATCAAATGGGTCACCCTGACTGAAATTCCCCAAATGTTTCCCTGATACATGGTTGATGGGGAATCACCATAGTCTGAACTTAAATGCACAAAATAAGCTATTACGTGTCTATTGTGTATCAGATGTCTTGCCATTTATCTGTTAATTGTAAAAAGTTCCATGTGGCCAGCAACAGCTACCAACTTTTACTCCAAATGACTTCCTCTTAGTTTTTTATCTTAGTAAGGATGGTGGCATCCATGGTGTATAAAGATTGGCAAACTAATGTAGATAGGTGTCTTAACTACATAGCCACAGGGTAGTATAAACTGGATTTTAAACACAGACCTGTGGATAGAAATAAGATAATACATTGCGCAGTATTATTTTTAGTACGACTCCTTAAATAACCTTAAATGTCCTAAAATAAAATCAGGTGAATTAAGGTCATAAATTGTCAAAAATTTATCATGAATTTGCTGTAGCTTTTAAATTTTCTGATGGTGCGTTTTTAGGCTGGTGGGAATATTGTAATGCACATTGGCCTAATTCCGTAAACTGTCTAATTAGGGTGTATTTGTTTTAGTAGACAATGCAAGACCCCACAATTGAAATAAGCTTTATGTTACTTCTGGCTGCATGTCATTTCGTCATCGTCAGTCGTGGTTGCAAGAAATACAAGTGTAATAAAAAGTGGTTGGTGGAAGATTGTTGTTGATGGTTTTGGAGGTTGTTGCGTTTACACACCATCCCGGTGAAAACCGTTGAATCCCACAAGTTTTAAAATGTTCCAATGGTAAGCAGTGGCAACTTGTGGGGCTATGTTAATGTCTGCATTGTTAGCATGTAGCAGAGCCGATCCGACTCCCTCAGAACTTCTTGGCAGTCGGCTTTAAGCTGTTTTGTGTCACTACCAGAAAAACAAAGGGCTGACGAAACACAGTGAGCAGGCACGATTCAGTCATATGAAATGATGACATATTGTAGCGTGTTTACCACTATATTCCCTCAATTCGGAATATGCAAATGTCATTAACATGTTATAAGAATTTTCTGTTTCTTTTTCTTTTTTCTTTTGTTTCAACATTTTTTTAGGGTTTTATTTATATTTGTTGAGGTCTTTGTAGGTCTTATAAAGTATGGACAGTGTTCATTGCTAATGAGGGAATGACAAATTAAGTTGCCTTTCACTGCATGTTCACTGATACGACTTGGATGCAACCACTCATTCACATCGCCTGTTGTCATGTTGTACTGCAGTGTTCCCCATGCATTGTTTTATTTGTGCCGGCCCGCCTCAACATATTTATTTTTGACTTTTTTTACTATTTAAAATAGGTTAATAGGCCAATGTAAACTTTAAAACAAGGAAGTATGTCACTTGGTTGTAGTAATCTGGATGACACTGGATGTATTACCTAGGCATTAACATGAAACACGTTGGTGTAGAAAGTCAGGCGGTAAGCTAGTGGAAAGACGGAGCAACAATGGAGCTGTAAGGGGTACCTTACCCCAGGGGTAGTGTCAGGGGTCATGGGGTTACCATGGGAGCTGGGTTGGTAGTCTTGGGCCAGGTTTTAATGCATGTATTAAATTTGTGTAGGAGGCATGCCCAAGCTTAAACGTTGTTAAGTTGCTCTTCATGCCTCTCAAATGTGCAATGTGGGGAGGTACAATATTCAAATTCAGCTTATGTTTATTGTCTGCACTCTCTGAACCTGATTTTGTCTTCCTACCCTGTTCTACTGCTTTGCATAAATTTATCTTTCTTTTTCTGCTCCTAGGATGCCATTAACTTACCGATCTACAATGACGCTTAATGAGCAACCACCAGACTCAGCTCCTAGTCCAAGCACCTCACATTCCCTCCGATCCTTCTCCCATTCCCTGAAGGTCCCTCCAATCAACATTGGGGGGCGGTCGCAGTCCACTCCAGGGAGGAAACCTAAACCTTAGTAGACGAGTCCTGGACGAGAGGGGAGGTGAAAGAGCAGTTATCGATCGATCTCGTTCCCCACTACCGCCTCTGCTCACCTCCCATTCCTCCTCCGACCTCCTGCGACTGTGCAATGGCAAGCCGCTCCGCATGGCCCGATCCAGCAGCTCCTCAGCTCCCCCCCTCCCTCCAAAACCCAACCCCGCCTCCCTCCCTCCTCCCGCACTTTCCTTATCATTGCCTCCCCCTCATCCAACTCCATCGCCCCTCGCCCTGTGACAACAACACCCCTCAGTCGCTACCTTGTGATATCGGAGACCCTTACAGTACTTCAACTGATCCCAACCTGGAGCTTGAGCTTGGTTCATCCGTGGCTCGTCGCTCCTCTCTACATAGATCTAAATCAGACCTGTCAGACCGGTACGCCCGTGCAGGAGCTGATGTGGAACGTTTTTTTAACTATTGCGGCATCGACCCAGAGGAGCTGGAGGCAGTCGGTCCAGAGAACTTTGCACGGGCTAACTCAGATATCGTCAGCCTTAACTTTCGATCAGCCTCTATGATCTCCTCTGACTGTGACCAGTCACGGCAATCCTCCAACGATGGACTATCAGACGCGGACGAGGGCGAGGAGGAGGAGGAGGAGGCAGGGGAGCGTGTTCCATATGGGATCTCTGCTGTTGAGCGAAATGCAAGAGTCATTAAGTGGCTGTACAGCATCAGACAGGCGAGAGAGACGCAAAAAGTCTCACATGTTTAGGACAAGCAGTAAAATGGATTGGACGTACTCTAAACTACAGACCAACTCCACCATGTTTCATTTCTTACAGGTTTACAGACCTAGAGATCTTGTGGCTGAACTGAAAATTTGTCAAAATGTATAGATGGATGAATGAATGGAGGGAAGAGAAAGTCTAACAAAAACTAGGTAAGAAAACAGACAATGTTTTGTTTAGATGAATGAAGAGTGAGGAAAAGGACTCCAATTCTCCCTGAATTAGAACAACATGAACACTAAGAACAGAAAGGAATAAAACTTGGACAGTTACATGAACAAAATGTCTAGTCTGGAGAGACAAACACAGGACATGTTAAAAAAACGACAGATGTCTGTCAATTTGCTTGAGCAACAAGAGCGAAATGCACTACGATTGTCCATCGACCCATAAAGTGACCGCTTCACTACACTACACGGGGTTATAGGCCATTCTCACTGACACCATTTTGGCTTGTCCAACATACTGTAGATTTAATTAACATTTGGGGGCAGCCTGGTTTCAGACCTCTGCATCATCACCCACATCGGATTTGTTCAGCTATTCAAAGGATTAGTTTCATGTTTACTATTCATAGCTTTGTAAGAGGGATTATGAATTGAGACATCACCTTCTTGCTGCCTATATAGCTACATCTGTAAAAAAAAAAATACCCACATGATGTAAGTAAGAAATAACTCCCGCTGGGAATCCACATTAAAAGTGAGACGTAGCGTTCTATATGATGAATCCGCATCAACTCCACTCTCCGCTTTTCCATCTCCATCCTCAGAAGCAGCTGTCCTGTCAACAGCACCCGAAGAGATGAGAGGACAGTGGCCAGCCCAACTGTCTTCATCAGGCAGTCACACAAGTGTGTCTCAGAATCAGTGTGCATTGACACATGTAAAAAAAATGGAAGATTTCAATTTTATTTACATAGCGCCAATTCACAACAAAAGTTCTCACATTGCGCCTTTCTTCCAGAGCAGGTCTAGGCCGTACTGTTTTGATATTATTTACAAAGACCCAACAATTCGCACCATGATACATGCTGACATAAGGCAAGGAAAAACTTCCTTTTATGAGGCAGAAATCTCGAGCAGAACCATGGATCGGGGTGGGCAGCCATCTCCCTCGACTGGTTGGGGGTGAGAGAGAGAGAGAAAGAAAGAGAGAGAGAGCCAAAGAGGGCTGGGGGGAGTGGGGAAAGCAGCCAACACAGTCTCCACGCGGAAATACAGACAGTAAAGGTAGTAGTGGTACAGACTGAAAATTAATAACGGTTCTGATAATTATAGTAATGATAATAATAATAGCAAGTCGACTGGTAATAATACAATAAACAAAGGGTGTTGAGCAGGAACACCGTAGCAGCTTCAAATGATAATAGGGCTTTGTCACAAAACCAAGTTTAGAGGATTAAGAACTAACAGGTAATTTGTTTGAATTTATTTGTTGCAGAATTTACTTGATTCTGTCCATCTGCACTGTCTCTGCTGCCTCACTGAGTGAAACAGCTAGCAGGTGACTTCACATTTGTTGTGCTAATGTTACTGTAAGGCAGTTTGCAGTTATCCACAGTTTTTACATCTGCGGTGTCAAATCCAGAATTCTTCCTCACATTATTTCTCAGGTGGTTTGGTATCATCATCATCTGTTCAGCACTTCACTAGTTTCCTGCAATTTGTGTTAGCAAAGAACGACAAATCAGTGTCACAGTGCATTGACAAACGTTACTGTTGCACTTATAGACTGTGAATTTGAATTAAATTTAGATCAAATACTTATTTTATCCTAAAATTATTCCACTATTGAACAGTACTTTCAATTTCAAATACAACAATCTCAATCAGTTGAATGCTTACTGGAATGATAGCTCTTGTAAACTAAAAGTCACTACTGATTGGTCAGGCCAAAACAAAATAAGATAACACCCCCCCACATCCACCCCCGAAATGAAATGGTAATTCCGGCTGATCAGACCTATTTAAATGTGCTAGCTCCAGGCTTTTGGCACTGCCGGTTCACAGACATTGCTTACTAGCACATCACAGTGAAACAGAACCACCATTCATATGATATGTTCCTGCAATGACAAGTCAAAATGTCCACTTTGAGAAAGGCCTATGTCACCGTGTTAATCTCTCAGTTTAAACACACTTTGAAAAGGGCCCTGACCTCTTTGAAAAAGAGATACTGAACGCTGTCAAAAATGAGAAATCACTTTGGAAAGTCAGTGATGCTGGTACACTGTGCGACCGTAATGACATCCGCTCAGTGAAGTTACTTAATATTTACTACAGGTGACGTATCAATGCCGCACTATCTTAATGGGTCAAAAGATTAGGTCATTAAGGAATCAAGGTATAAACTATATTGTAAATTGTAAAGTCATGAAAAACAAGTGGTTATAAGCTAGCTTTCACTGAGCTTCAGCTCTTAAGCTAGTTATTTGCTAAATGAAGGCCTCAGAGTGTGTAATGACTGAGTGACGAAGGAAACAGAGGACATTGACTCTGAGTCATTTCGACAGCTGCTCACAGAATATAAAATATACTCTCTCAATAGTTATCTGTATGGCATTAAGGGCCCACAATCATATTATTGCATTGATTAACAAATTTGACATCAATCTGTTAATTTCAACCAACACAACATTTCACTGGAGAGTTCTGGTGTCATGTGATGGGATATGGTTATTCAAAGGCTGTTCCACGCTGACAAGAGTCCTGATATGTATAAATATAGAAAATATTGAAGTACAATAATAATTAATACAATACACATAAATACATCCAATTTGGGTAATTTTTTTTGACATTAAAATTTTGAAATTTAATTAAATGTACTAAATATAGTATATGGCATAATGGATCACTAATGGCGCTATCTTAGGGCACCTTTACACCGAACCTTTTCAGTTTTGTATGTATAAATGTTGTCATTCAGGATTTCGGGCATGTGGTTTTAGCATGATTTCAAAAGATAAACTGCTATTAAATTTATCATACTTTGACAAGTCCACATAGCATTAGCTATCTACCACATGTTTTTTGAGATTCAGCATTTGGAAAGACCTATCATGCTATATATTTTGTATTAGTTAGTTCCACCCACTATACATTACTTTTCATTAGAGTTAAACCATTGTATTTATATTTTACAGTTCTGATTTAAAAGAATATAATTTTCACATGGAAGAGTCACAATTTAAATTGTATTCATAATCATGAATAATGATAAACTCAAACATTTATTGAACAATTGCTGTGAAAACTATATTGGGATTATTATCATTGTTTTATTGCCCAGGCCTAAGTCATCAGTAACTGATAAACATTAATTTGGGGAGTTTGCCAAACTACTAGACATCCTTTCTATTGTGTGGTCAGTGTCCTCTCATGCTGGTGTGAGTATAACAGATGTATGTAAGACGGTTCCACTGATGAAGAACATCACTATATAATGCTAATGCTTGGTGCATAGAGAGTGACCCGTGTCTTTATTCTCTTTAGAAAGACTACACTCCTTTTCTTACTTAAATTAACTCAGTGATCGCATCATGTTGTTTTCAGACATTTACCCGTCCAATGAATGATTTGGCACTCAGTACATATGACTTCATGTTTACTATTCTGAGTTCATGTGTAATAAGTCAGTGAACATGAATGAGACCAAAACTGAAGACAACTATTCTTCATTTTCATCTTGTGCGAAGCAAATGAACCAAACAAACAGGTCTAAAAAATCAAACCTATACACAAATTGATGCCATCACTTCTTTACTTCTTGCTCAGTGAAAGTAAAAGTCTTACATACTTTTACACAAAGTCACAGAAGTTTCAACAGAGATGATCATTGGGATCAAATGAAGGACTGTTACAGGACACCAAAACTCTCCTTTCAGACGCAATTATGCGATTACACTGCACTGAAAGCAATACAAGCCTGTTCACTATTACAGGACATTTTATTATATGGTATTGCATAGGAAGGTGGAAATATGCTCATGATCATTTTATATGTCAATGTTCTCTCCAAATGCCACTTGAGATGTATAGGTGTTTATAGTTGCTTATACAGTAGATAGCCTCCTACAACCACACACAGGAACTCCAGTAGTGGGTCTGCATTACTTTATGATAAACATGCCGATGCCCTCAGCTCTGCTTTCCCTCTCTCCACCTCTGTCTTCAAAACCAGCCACAGGAAGAAACATGTTGCTTTACCCTCATGCGTTCCCTGATAATGAAGGTTGGTGCATTACCAAGTTCACTTCCACCCTTACCATGACATCTATGTAGATGTCTGCATGTCGCTGACATGTCGCAAGGCCTGAAGTCATATGGGTGTGAATGCAGCGCCTCAATCAGTGTTGACCAATGTGAGTGTGCCTGTCTGCCCCACCATCTCCCTTCGCCTCACCTTAAATCAGAGGTGGTGTGTAAAACAGCAGCAACAACCCTGCTGGGCTTACTTGCTGCACAGTACGCTGTATCAGACCAAACACAAGCGTCAACACCTGAGGCAAATGGAGTCCCTTTCATTTTGACAGGTAAATGGTTTGGAATGCACATTGGATAGTGGGGTCAGATAGGCCAAATATTAGTGGAATATATCTAGCCCTTAGATAAAGGCTTGCTGCTGTCTAACAAACCCATTTACACTTTTTATGCGTCCGGTGGATCAGATAGCTATCCAGTATCAAGAACGTACAGTAAATGCAACCGAGAAACACCAAAAGACACACTGTCGGGTTGTTCAAACAAGATCAGGACATAGTGTGAGAGTCTTTGTTGGTAAATGTATTTGTCTTGCCAAGTCACATAGGTCATATGATCATAGCTGACTTGTAGCAGCTGAGAAAACATCTGGTGTTTTGGTCTGGCTATTTTCAAGCTCAGAAGAACTGAAGTGGCATATACAGTAGAGCAGGATGTTCTGCTACCACATGTTATACAGCAGTCCTCCTAAGAAACTCTCTGAAACCACATTAGTTTAATGTAAGTTATAACTCACCATTAAATCCAAAACTCATCATACGCTATGAAACTGCATTTTGGTCATGCAATACTAACATTTGAGATTAAAACTTGAGGTTAGTAGAGTTAAGATCTCAGTAAGCGTCACACAAAGTGGTCTTTGGATTGTTTAACAGCATCTGAAACCCCAGTTCTAACGGTGGAAACGGGACAGCATCTGAGAGCCTATACTGCGTCAAGCCCACATCACACTGTGATTGGTCAGAAGTTTGAAAGCAGACAGGCTTTGAACTGCCCTCGCTGTGCAAACAACATTGCCTGTATACTGAAACACACCTCCTCGTAGTGCATATCTAAAGTCCTGCGTTACAAATGACTTTGCCAGCTGTTGCCATCTTTCCCCCCAGAGTACCTGGAACTTGGATAAAGTATAACCTCCTGTGCAGAGCTAACATTTAGCTACATCAAGCAAACACTGTCCATGGAAATACAAAGGAAATTTCGTACTAAAGCTAAAGTTACTTTGGAAGATTGAACTGGCTAAGTCAGAGCACTAACGCCTCATTAACTAGCAGCTGAATTTTAGCATCCACAAGGACAGGATTTTGTCCCTCACGCCACAAAGGTTAGCATTTCATGGCCAGTTCTGGCCGGTGGAATAATAACCAATACATGTTTAAACATACATATGCGCATATGCATATTATATCAAGGTAAATTTGAAAAATACAAACATGTCATTTAAAAACACTGCCAACATATCCTAACAAATACTCATATACTCACGTGTTTGAGCAAAACAGCATTGTGGAAGTTGTAGGAAGTTGCCATTATTGATGAATCCCTTCTTCCTAAATTAGACTACAGTGGAAGTGAAGTGAACCCAGCTGGGAGAAAGACTCTTAGCGCAGGGCTGTGCTAGCATGTTCCTGTCCAGTACCCTGATCTGTCATTCCCAGTGACCTTCCCCCTGGAACCCAGGAAACCCTGCTGCTTCACACTGTCAGCATTTACAAAGACAATAAGGTACCTTTTTGGCAGTATCATCATGCTTCACTTTCACCTCCGTCTACATGGTGTATTTTTGTTTATTTTCTATCTTTGGCTTAACAGACTTCTTCTGTGGTATTTGCTTTGTTTTATTTTTCTTCTATGTGTAGATGCTGTATGAAAAAAGTATATATTTGATTTAAAAAAGCAATGTGTTGGATTTCGGTTTTTCTCTGTCTGAAGGTTTATGTGTTACAAAAGATTCCAAACAAAAACTCCTCGGTACAGAACTGCCTGATCAATCTCGGCAGGTTTGTTTCAACTTAGACTTAGTGTTGACTGTTTTTTGACGTGGAAACTGTTACATTTTGCTTGATTAAAGAAAAAAAGTGTTCATGTTTAGTTTCTTTTGATAATTTCAATAAATGGCTTCTTTTGCCATTTCTTGCCACCCATGTTTGTTCAAGTATTAATCCCTTAAAGTGAGACTATAACTTTCGCTGAACAGCAGCCAATGAGGATAATGGTGCAATGAATTTCACTTTATTTCCAAAGATTCTCCAGAGTCAAGCCAATTCCTAATGTGCACCCTCCCCTCCGGACTTTACACTTTCGTACTTTTGTCGTACATACAGTGACGTGTCCATCATCACCACATCGAGTCTGCGGGGGTGCAGGGCTGACGGGTTGAAAGGCCTTGAGACCTTAAGTGTTTCCATGGAGTTTAATTTAAGTTTCTGAAACTGAAACTCATATCAAAGTATTTTTCTAAATGTTTAAGGATATTGATTTTGACAGCTTATGTGTATTATGTGCATGATCTGCAATATATAGTATTTTATTATTATTGTTCTTTTACATTGTCAGATCCATATTTCTGTGGATAATTTATGGATTCTCTGGAAGCCAGCAGTAAGTCCTCTTGAGGCTCCTTGTGGACTTGGAAGACACATCTAGGCACTTCTCTAACACCGGTATGTCTACAAGTGCTGTGAAGTCTGGACATTTAGATTCAGCCTCAGTTTCTGTGAAGACATGAATGAAAACTCAAGCAAGCCAAAGAGCAAGGACTTGCCGACAGAGGCCAGGAAAAACTTCTTTTTAAGAGACAGAAACCTCGAGTAGAATCATGACTCAGGGCGGACGGCCATCTGCCTTGACCGGTTGGGGTGAGGGGGAGAGAGAGAGAGCAAGAGAGAGAGAGCAGAGGGAGGCAACCTACACAGTATACACATAGAGGTACAGACAATAAAGGTGATGGTGCTATAGATTGAATGAAAAATGGTACAGATATTTATAGTAATGTTAATGATAATAATAATAACATTAATAATAGCAATAGCAATCGAGTTAGTAACATGCATTAATGGGATGAGGTTGCACTCAGAGAGAAAGAGAGAAGAGGAGAGAGGAGCTCAGTGCATCATGGGAAATCCCCCGGCAGTCTAGCCTATAGCAGCATAATTAAGGGATGGTTCAGGACTCACCCGAGCCAGCCCTAACTATAAGCTTTATCAAAAAGGAAAGTCTTAAGCCTACTCTTAAATGTAGAGACGGTGTCTGCCTCCCGAACCCAAACTGGAACCTGGTTCCACAGGAGAGGAGCCTGATAGCTGAACGCTCTGGCTCCCATTCTACTTTTGGAGACTCTAAGAACCACAAGTAATCCTGCATTCTGGGAGCGCAGTGCTCTGGTGGGGTAGTAAGGTACTATGAGCTCTTTAAGATAAGATGGTGCCTGACCATTAAGAGCTTTGTATGTGAGAAGAAGGATTTTAAATTCTATTCTGGATTTTACAGGAAGCCAATGCAGAGAAGCTAAGACAGGAGAGATATGATCTCTTTTACTGGTTCCTGTCAGAACACGTGCTGCAGCATTCTGGATCAGCTGAAGAGTCTTAATGGATTTTTTCGAAGAGCCTGATAATAAGGAATTGCAGTAATCCAGTCTAGAAGTAACAAATGCATGAACTAGTTTTTCTGCATCATTTTTAGACAGGATGTTCCTGATTTTTGCAATATTACGTAGGTGAAAAAAGGCGGTCCTTGAAATTTGCTTAACGTGAGAGTTGAACAACATGTCCTGGTCAAAGATAACTCCAAGATTTCTCACAGTGGTGCTGGAGGCCAGGGCGATGCCTTCCAGGGAAACTATATCTTTAGATAATGCGTCACGGAGGTGCTTAGGGCCTAGAACAATAACTTCAGTTTTATCTGAGTTTAACATTAGAAAATTGCAGGTCATCCAGGTTTTAACATCCTGAAGACACATTTGAAGCTTAGCTAACTGATGAGTTTCATCTGGCTTGATCGATAGATATAACAGAGTATCATCTGCATAACAATGAAAGTTTATGGAGTGTTTCCTGATAATATTGCCTAAAGGAAGCATATATAAAGTGAAGAGGATTGGTCCGAGCACAGATCCTTGTGGAACTCCATGACTAACTTTGGTATGCATGGAGGGCTCATCGTTAACATGTACAAACTGAAATCGATCTGATAAATAGGACTTAAACCAGCTTAGAGCGGTTCCTTTAATGCCAATGAAGTGTTCCATTCTCTGTAATAGGATCTGATGGTCAATGGTATCAAATGCAGCACTAAGATCTAGTAAAACCAATACAGAGACAAGTCCTTTGTCTGATGCAGTTAGGAGGTCATTAGTAATTTTCACCAGTGCTGTCTCTGTGCTATGGTGAGCTCTAAATCCTGACTGAAAATCCTCAAATAAACTATTGCTATGTAGAAAGTCACACAGCTGTTTGGCGACTGCTTTCTCCAGGACCTTAGAGATAAATGGAAGGTTAGATATAGGTCTATAGTTGGCTAAAACGTCTGGATCCAGGTTGGGCTTTTTCAGAAGAGGTTTAATTACAGCTACTTTAAAGTACTGTGGCATGTAGCCTGTTGATAAAGACAAATTGATCACATCCAGCAGAGAAGTGCCAACCAAGGGCAAAACTTCTTTAAGCAGCCTAGTCGGGATGGGGTCTAAGAGGCAGGTAGATGGTTTAGATGAAGAAATTATTGAAGTTAGTTGATAAAGATTGAGGGAAGCAAAGCAGTCTAAACATATAATTGGTTTTACAGCTGTTTCTAAAGTTCCTGAGTATAGAGTAAAGTCGGTGCCAGTTGAGGGCAGGTCTTGGTGGATTTTGTTTCTAATAGCTAGAATTTTATCATTAAAGAAGCTCATGAAGTCGTAACTACTGAGAGCTATGGGAATACTTTGCTCAATAGAGCTGTGACTTTCTGTCAGCCTGGCTACAGTGCTGAAAAGAAACCTGGGGTTGTTCCTATTTTCCTCTATTAATGACGAGTAGTGCAGCTGCTTTGGCATTACGGAGGGCCTTCCTATAAGTTTTAAGACTATCTTGCCAAATTAAACGAGAATTTTCCAGTTTGGTAGAACGCCAATTCCTCTCGAGTTTCTGTGATATTTGCTTTAATTTGCGAGTTTCAGTATTATACCATGGAGCTAACTGTCTTTGTTTTAGTATTTTCTTTTGTAGAGGGGCTACAGAGTTGAGTGTTGTTCGCAGCGAGCCTGCAGTACTATCAACAAGATGATCGACTTGGGAGGGACTGAAATTCGCGTAAGAGTCCTCTGTTAATTTGATACCTGATAGTGAATTTAGAGCCGATGGGATCGCATCCTTAAATTTAGCTATAGCACTATCAGACAGACATCTTGTATAGAAATTTTTGCCCAATGGGGGGTAGTTCAGCAGTACAAGCTCAAAAGTTATCAAACAATGATCAGATAAAGAGGGATTCTGTGGGAACACTATTAAATGTTCAATTTCAATACCATATACCAGAACAAGGTCGAGGGTGTGATTAAAACAGTGAGTCGGTTCATGAACACTCTGAGAGAAGCCAATTGAATCTAATAGAGAGATAAACGCAGTACTAAAGCTGTCATTCTCTACATCCACATGAATATTAAAATCCCCTACAATAATAACTTTGTCCGTTTTAAGGACTAAAGTTGACAAAAACTCTGCAAATTCAGATAAGAATTCAGAGTATGGCCCAGGTGCTCGGTACACTATAACAAATAGAATTGGTTGCAGTGATATCCAGCTTGGGTGTGAAAGACTCAGAACAAGGCTTTCAAATGAGTTATAATTAAGTTTAGGTTTAGAGCTGATTACTAGGCTAGAGTCAAAGATAGCTGCAACTCCACCTCCTCGGCCTATGCTTCGAGGAATGTGAGTATTAATATGACTGGGAGGGGTGGATTCATTTAGGCTTATATATTCTCCATCACCCAGCCAGGTTTCAGTAAGACAGAATAAATCAATTTCATAATCTGATATTAGTTCATTTACTAGTACACCTTTAGAAGAGAGAGATCTGATGTTTAAGAGTCCACATTTTACTCTCCTATTCGTTTGCACTATTGCTCCTGTGGTTTTAATTTTTATGAGGTTTTTATGCACAGCTCCTCTTCTGTTTACCTGTGATTTAAATAATTTCAATGGTCGGGGGACAGACACCGTCACTATACGGTTTTCACTAAGTAACTCCTGGAACGGAGGAGCAGAGAAGTGTGTTAAACTGCGACTCTGCGTAGGGTTTTGGGTGGGTAACTGCTGAATTAGAAGGGCAGAGAAGTGTGTTAGACTGCGACTCTGCCTCCTGGTCTCAACTCTGGGTTGTCATGGTTTTGGTCCGCTAATAAAGTTGGCCAGATTTCTAGAAATGAGAGCTGCTCCTTCCCAAGAGGGATGGATGCCGTCTCTCTGAATCAGACCAGGTCTTCCCCCAGGAAGTCTGCCAATGATCTACAAAGCCCACATCGTTGGCTGGACACCACCTCGATAACCAGCGGCGGAATGACGACATGCGGCTATACATGTCATCACTGGTCAGATTGGGCAGGGGTCCAGAGAAAACTACGGTGTCCGACATTGTTTTTGCGTATGAACACACCGACTCAACATTAATCTTAGTGACCTCCGATTGGCGTAACTGGGAGTCATTACCGCCGACGTGAATAACAATCTTACTGTATTTACGTTTATCTTAGCCAGCAGTTTCAAATAGGACTCGATGTCACCCGCTCTGGCCCCAGGGATGCATTTGACTATGGTCGCTGGTTTCGCTAACTTCACGTTTCGCAAAATGGAGCTGCCAATTATCAGAGTTGGTTTCTCAGCGGGTGTGTAACTGAGTGGGGAAAATCTGTTAGAAACGGGGAAGCGAATGATGGTGTCCTGAGGGCTTTGAATGCTTACGGCTATTCCTCCTTCGGACAGTCACCCAGCCACCCTTTCCTGGCTGCTCAGGAAATGCCGGGGAACGGCTACCAGAGGCTAACTCAGGCCGGTCCGCACCGACTACCGGGGACTGGCTAGCTACAGTAGGCTGATCTACCAAGGTGCGGAGCCGGACTTCTAACTCACTGAGCCTCGCCTCCATGTCTAAAAAATAAATTACACTTGTTACACGTACCATTACCGCTAAAGGAGGCAGAGGAGTAACTGAACATCTGACACACCGAGCAGGAGAAAGCAGGAGAGAGAGAGGGAGAAGGAGAAGCCATCGTTAGCTGCTAAGCTAAAGTCGCTAACGGCTAAGCCAAAGTATGGTAGCGTTGGCTACCAAAACTTTTGAAAACAACTATGAGATCGAACAGCAGTCACTAAAGATGGAAAGAACTGTGAGTGCTTAGGCAAACTTACTGTAAGAATAAGTGTTTAGCGGACAATTGGCCGCTGTAATGATAATCTAACAATTTTATCTGGTATTTAGCGAGAGCAGCAAACAGGCTACCAACACACAAGCACCGGAAACGGAAATGAGTCAACACGCTTACCGCAGTACGTCAGCGGTAAGCGTAATAATAATAAGTGTAAACTCTCTCTGCAGAGAGTTTGTTGATAAACAAACTCATGAACGCGCCATGGTAACCAGTCCTACTCTGCTGAAATATAGCAGAATCCACAGTGTCTGCTGTCCGAGAGCAAGTGAGCCTCAATAAGAGGGCATGTTTTAGCAGCACTGTAGAAGGTGTGACAACAAGCCTGTCAATATTTAAATATGTATTGAAGCAAAATAGTTTTCTAAACCTAAATCTAAGACACGGAGTCTAGTTTATTTATCGGTAGGATTATGGAGAGGAACTTCAGTAGTTACAATTAGTGAACAAACATCAAATGAACAATATGTGTAAGAACACAAACGCAGAATCTAAAACACAACAAAGTAAAAAACTAGCGAGTTATTTGAGATAGTTTGTACAAAGATGTGTTTGTAATCGTAATAATAATAATGTAATATTAATAATAATGATCTGTACATTAATGCATTCAGACAATCCAGTATTCTGTTGCTTGGCTGTGTGAAGCTGAAGGTTATCTTGCTGTGAAACAACACAGGTGCGGCACCACAGGGTCATATCATCCCTCATGTTGTACCAATAGTACCTGTTCTTGAGACGTGCAAGAGTCCTCTCCACACCAAAGTGCCCTCCCAGTGGTCCGCGTGCATCTGTTCTGTCACAGGGCTGTCGTACAGGCGGGGCAGGAGAATCTTCCACTTTGCCCAGTAGGCTTTGGTGGCAGGGTTGTAGTGTGCTACATCGGCCCACTTCAGCTGGTCTCCCATATGGTCAATCCACTCCTTCACTGGTGCTGCTGAACAGTCCAACTGTTCTTGGGTCCAGCCACTGACACAGCTTATAACAGGGTCTTCTAGACAGTGTGTCTGCATTTTGATGATGCCTCCCTGGACGATGAAGTCATATATTGCCAGTTTTTCAAGCCAGCGGTCGAGCTTGCACCCTCAGTCTAGTCAACCAGAACAGGCTGCTGTGGTAAGTTCTGATAGTGAATGTTCTCCCCAGCAGGCACTGTCTGAAATGGGTGGTGATCTCCACTGCACTCTCATCTGGTGGTGCAGTAGTTTTGCTCTGTGGCTGACAGCCGCATGCTCCCATAGGCTAGGACCCTCTCCTCGCACCCCTTGTACCTGAGAAAGGACTGTGCTGATTCCACAATCGCTTTAGTCCCTCAAAAGCCTCTTGGCATTTGTCTTTCTAGTTAAAGCGTACATACATTTTGGTGAGCTTATGGAGGGGCTTGGCCACAGTGGCAAAGTCCTTCACAAAACATCGGTAGAAGGACGCCAGACCAACAAACTGTCACAGCTCTGAAATGTTTTGGGGAGTGGGCCACTCAACCAGTTTCTGAATCTTTTCAGGGTCAGAGGAGATGCCTTTGGCGGAGATGATGTGCCCCAGGTAAGCCACTTGATCCCGGAACAGGCAGCACTTGGAAGCTTCAGGGTAGCTCGTAGCTGGTAACTAGCCTTAGCAGTCCGGGCCACTCTGGCGCTTTCGCCGCTTTTGCATCCACTTTTGCATCCACTTTTGCATCCACTTTTGCATCCACTTTTGCATCCGCTTTCGTTTCAGAGGGGATATGGAGGGTTTCTCAAGCTGCCGCCACCGTTAGCCTATTTCAACTCAACTTCCCTGCCATGAGACCCGCCCTTAACTGACTTTAACTGGCCCTGAACCTGTTGGTAATAATGAAACCAACAATGGCAGTGGGTATTACCCAATCAAAGGTAGAAAAAAGAGGTATTCACAGAATCCGAGTGGGATGACTTGCATTTGATGCTGCATTAGACAACTTGGAAATATGGAACAAACCGCGTCCCATTTTGAATCAACGGTACTCCAAGTAATGTTGCATTACTGCGTTACTTACCGCACCATCCTTGACGTGAATGTGCAACTGTGGGTCAGGTCAGCAGCACTGGACCTTATGTTGTTCAAGTCAGCTTTTAGACAAAAGGCTAAAGAAGAAGAAGATGATGAAGAAAGAATGAGGAAGATAGGCTACTAGCTCTTGTGTCACAGTCGTCTATTGTAAACTGTGACCTTCAAAAAATGTCCAACCACTAACAATTCTTAGTTACATGTAATTTATTGAAGCATCTGCTAAAACAGCACAGCAACGTGAAACATAGGGGTTGTAGCCCTACTGGTTGTCAAACTAACTGGTTGCCGTACGCTGTACGCCGTACGCCGTGCCGTGCGCATGTTGTGTACAGCTGCAAACAGCCTCCATCCCTAGATTTGTCACACATTCACAAACATATTCCTGGCGCATCTCTAATATATTGTGGTGAATGTGATTGTATAAGTGAGCACTACATTTCAACCCCCTATGAAAAAATAAATTAAATGAAAAGTACTTTTTGCAAGATTGTGTCAAGCTGGGATCAATCTCACGGTCGCAAATGTAAATGCTCTGTGTTTGTTTAGTGCCTTTCTAGTCTTACGACCACTCAAAGGGTTGTTACACTACTCACATTCACTATGGTGGCCTGGAGGTGTCAGGCTAAATACAACAACCACAACACGAACACAAAAGCCACAACACAAATACAAAAACCACAACGGAAATACAAAAACCACAACGGAAGTAAACCACAACGGAAGTTGACAACAAAAGAGACGTTTAGTAATGGCAGATTACTTTCTGCGGCACATGACCACACAGTAGTACAGCTGCAGTGTGGCTGTTATAGGCTATAACTTGAACCCTGTGCAAAAATACTGTATGGGTCTGTGAACCCAGTACAATTGTATAAAGGAGATGGCATTAAAATATGAAATGAATGAAATGTATAAAGTCATCTTCGTGGTAACCAGAGACTCCTTGTCACGATCCTGTCCTGTATGCTGTGGTTTTGGGTTTTTGTTCTGAGGGTTTTGGTTTTGTAGCTGCATGTTAGTCTTGTCATCTGTTCTGTTTAGTTATGAGTTTATTCCTGTATCTGTTAGTCTGTGTTTTGGTATTTTCCTGATTTCAGTTCTGTCACAGTTTCATGTATTAGTTACTTAGTATCTGTCTTGTCTAGTGTTTTAGTCCCCAGTCCTGTTTTCCAGTTGGTTCCATGTCTGTTCGTACTCCGTCCTGTTTGTCAGTTGTCATGTTTCTGGTCTTGTGTTCTGTCAGTTCATGTCTTAGAGTTTACTTCTGGTCTGTGTTATTTTGCCCCATGTCTACCTGAGTTCTGTTTAGTTCTCAGCTTCAGTCTGTGTTCCTTGTATTTATTTGTGATCTGTTCGCTGGTGTCTGTTCCTCCTGTAGTTCCTTTTGCTTTTACCTTTTACCTTGTGTTCCAGTTAATGTATGGTCTTGTGTTTTGCATCTGTGTGTGTGTGTCTCTCTCTTTCCCCCTACTGTCTCTGCCCGCCTGCTTGTCTCTGTTTTCCATGCTGTCTTTCTACCTGTCTCGTTAGCCCTGATCCCACTCACCTGTTTTGCTCCCGCCCTGCTCCTTAGTCCCTTTGTATAAATGTTTGGTGTTTCTGTTCATTCCCTGCCCGGTCATTGTTTCAGTGTGTCACCGTGAGTTCTGTGTGTGTTACTCTGTCTCGTCTTGTCTCAAGCTCATCTCATGCCCTGCCTTGTCCCGCCAGTTCTATGGTTAGTTGGAGTTAGTTTTTTAGTTCTGTTTTGGATCACCGGTTTCTTTTGGATTGTTTGTTTTGTTTGGACTTCTGTGTGGATTACCTTGTTTTTTGACTCAGTTATCAGCCACTCTGTTAGTAGTGTGCTCGCCTTTTGTTTGCTCAATAAATCACTGAACTGTACCTGCTCCACTCCGTGTCCTGCATTTGGGTCCACCAACCTGCTACCCTGCACCCCACCGTGACAGAATGACCGGGCCACACTTGGACCCAGCGGACATTGTTCGTTTGCCCAGCACCTGGGAGGAATTAGGAGTGCCAAAAGAGGAGCTAACCGCGGAGGAGCCACAGTTTTTTGAGCTGCTCTCGGCCATGTGGGGAACCGATCCCGAGATGGCTATGCTCGTGGCCTCCTCCCGGTGGAGACAGACTTTCAATTTACAGACTGTGTCATGGTTCTGTTCCGCATTCCCCCAGTGTGTGAAAGCTAGCGCTGCTAGCCGCCAGCCTGATCTGCCAGTCCCCAGCTCGGCTGCTAGCCCTATGCCTGTCCTGTCTGCATCCCGCTCGGCTAGCGCTGCTAGCTGCCAGCCTGATCCCCGGCCCGCTAGTGCTGCTAGCCGCCAGCCTGATCCCCGGCCCGCTAACGCTGCTAGCCGCCAGCCTGATCCCCGGCCCGCTCCAGGCCATCTGTTCCCCAGACTGCTAATCCCAAAAGGACTTGTCCCCGGCCTGCTAGCTGCAGGGTGGGAGGCATCTTCCTCTCCCGGCCTGCTAGCACCCAGCCTTCCAGCCGCCTGCCTGATCAGCTCCCTCCTGTGTTGGCTCCAGCATCCAGGCTGGTTGGGGACTCCTGGACATCAAGCTCTCTGGTCTCTTTTTTGATGGACTTGGTGTTAGAGCCAGAGAGCACAAGAACTGCCAGTCCCCAACCAGTCAGCCAACCAGCTAGCTGTGAGCCAGCTAACCCCGTGTCTGCCCTGCCTGATTACCGGCCAGCTAGCGCTGCTAGTCTCCTGCCTGCCCACCTGCCTGATCCCGGGCCTGCTAGCGCTGCTAGCAGCCCGCCAGAGGTCCAGCTCACTCGTGTTCCTCGTTCCTCGTCGGTGGTCCGACCAGCACAAGCTCCGTTGGTGGCCCAGCCGACTCCTATTCCCTGTTCCTTGTCAGTGGACCGACCAGCACCAGCTCCGTTGGTGGTCCAGCTGCCTCCTGTTCCTCATGCTCCGTCGGTGGTCCGACTGGCAGAGAGACAGCTGGTGGCCCAGCCAACTCCTCCTGTTCCTCGTGCTCCGTCGGTGGTCCGACCGGCACCAGCTCCGCCGGTGGCCCAGCCGACTCCTCCTGTTCCTCGTGCTCCGCCGGTGGCCCAGCCGACTCCTCCTGTTCCTCGTGCTCCGCCGGTGGCCCAGCCGACTCCTCCTGTTCCTCGTGCTCCGTCGGTGGTCCGACCAAAACCAGCTCCGTTGGTGGTCCAGCCGACTCCTGTTCCCTCACTGGTGGATGGCAGCTCTGCAGTCCAGCCCATGGTCTTAGATAGATAGATAGATAGATAGATAGATAGATAGATAGATAGATAGACTTCCTTTATTGTCATTGTACAAAAAAACACACGGTGAATCTTGACAACGAAATGTCGATTACTTGGCTACCAGTGTGACAGAGCTAAGACCTTATTCCTACACAATAAATATAATATACTTTCTGTAACTGAGAGCTGGCTATATACAGGGTAAAGAGCATATATATACACATTATTGCACTAAGTTATTATAAAAAGAAAAATCAATGAATATTGCACTGAGTTTTGCAAGAGAGACATTAAGTTGGAGACACAACTAAGCCAAGCTAAGGTGCGTGTATTGTCCATGTCCATGGGGGGTGTTTTTTTATTTTTTTTAGTGTCTGTCCGGGTGCTATGTGGCGTTAAGCAGTCTGATGGCCCGGGGGAAGAAACTGTTCAGTAGTCTGGTCGTTCTGCAGAAGATGCTGCGGAACCTTCTGCCGGACGCCAGGGGGGTAAACAATCCATGGTTGGGGTGGGTGGGGTCGGAGAGGATCTGGTGAGCCCGGGATAGGCAGCGCCTGTCCAGCGATAGTTCTTTATGCAGGGGAGCTGTCGCCTCGTGATCTTCTCCCCTGTCCTCACCACCCTCTGTAGAGACTTCCAGTCAGAGGCCTTGCAGCACCCAGACCAGATGGAGATGTAGCTGGTCAGCAGGCTCTCGATGGTCCCTCTGTAGAAGGTCTGAAGGGTGGGGGGCGGGAGGGATGCTCTCTTCATCTGACGCAGGAAGTGCAGGCGCTGCTGGCCCTTCTTCACCAGTGAGGAGATGTGGACTGACCAGCTGAGGTTCTCAGTGATGTGCACCCCCAGGAACTTGATGCTGCTGACAACCTCCACAGCCGAGTCGTTGATGAGGAGGGGTGTGTGGGTGGGTCTGGATTTCCTGAAGTCGACGATAATCTCCTTGGTCTTTTTGACGTTCAGGATCAGGTTGTTCCCTCTGCACCAGTCCACCAGATGCCGCACCTCCTCCCTGTAGGCTGCCGCGTTGTTGTCCCGGATGAGGCCCACTACTGTGATGTCGTCCGCGTACTTCAGGATGTGGTTGGACCTGAGGCGTGGTCGGCAGTCGTGGGTCATCAGGGTGAACAGCAGGGGGCTTAGGACACAGCCTTGGGGGGTGCCGGTGTTCAGGGTGATGACGTTGGAGGTGTTGTTCCCCACTCTGACAGCCTGGGTTCTGTCAGTGAGGAAGTCCAGCAGCCAGTTGCGGAGGGGAGTATTTATTCCTAAGGGGCCCAGTTTGCCTACCAGGTCCTGGGGGATGATCGTATTGAATGCTGAGCTGAAGTCCAGGAACAGCATCCGCACGTGGGTGTTCTTCTCCTCCAGGTGCTCCAGGCTCAGGTGGAGAGCAGTGGAGACTGCATCCTCCGCGCTGCGCTTGGACTGGTATGCAAACTGGAACGGGTCGTGTGATGGGGGGAGCGTTGAGATAATGTGGTCCTTAACAAGTCTTTCGAAGCACTGTCATGATGGAGGATGTGAGTGCGACGGGACGGAAGTCGTTAAGGCACGTGATGGTGGTTGTCTTTGGGACTGGTTGTCTTCAGCCCAGCGGTCCCGCCTCTGGACCTCTGCCCAGCTGTCCCGCCTCTGGACCTCTGCCTCGCTGCTCAGCCTTCGGACCTCTGCTCGGACGTCTGCCCAGCCGCTCAGCCCTCGGACCTCTGCTCGGACGTCTGCCCAGCCGCTCCTGAGTCCGTGGACGTCTGCCCAGCTGTCCAGTCGGTGGTCAGACAGACTCCAGCTCCTCGTGTCTGGCCCATGGTCCCAAGCCCAGCTCTGCCTCCTGAGTTCCCAAGCCCAGCTCTGCCTCCTGGGAGGATTGCCCTCACATCTGGCCTTCCTGCCAACCCCCTGAACTCTGCCTGCTCGACCGTCCCCCTGGACTGTCTGGTCCCTCGGCCCAGCTCTCAGGCCGCCCTGCCCCGTTCTCGGGCCACCCGCCTGAGGCTTCCCCTCCGGGACGACCTCCTGGACTGTGTTGCCTCCCTGTTCTGCCCGGCCTGTTGGGTCGTCCTCCGGGACGGGCTCCTGAACTGTGTTGCTCCCCTGTTCTGCCTGGCCTGTTGGGTCGTCCTCCGGGACGGCCTCCTGAACTGTTTTTCCCCCCTGATCTGCTCGGGCGGCCTCCTGAACTCTGTGGCCTCCCCGTTCTCTCCGGCCTGTTGGGTTGTCCTCCGGGACGGCCTCCCGAACTCTGTTCCCCCATGGCTCTGCCCTCGGGCCACCCGCCTGAGGATTCCCCATCTGGTTCCCCTGTTCTGCCCTCAGGTCATCCCCCTGACTCCATCCTCCCTGGTTCTCTTTTGTTCTGCCCCCTGGACTGTGTTTTTGTTTTTCTGGCCCTCCTCCTGTCCTCCCTCCGCCCGCCCTGGTCAGCCTGGACTTTGTTGTTGTGCTGTTTTCTGTTCTGTCTGGGTTTTTGTTCTGGTGGACCGTCTGGAGACGGTCACTGAATCACTGAACTGTACCTGCTCCACTCCGTGTCCTGCATTTGGGTCCACCAACCTGTTACCCTGCACCCCACCGTGACACTCCTTGCATTTTGTTTAGCACATTTTGAGTCTGTTTTTGAAGCTAATCTGCACAGACCGCTGTTTAATTCACAAAAATATCCAGCTGTCCTTCTGAACAACGTATTACTTATTTATCAGGCAACAGGCAAGAAGTTTGTCTTCCATGTACGCCTACATTTACTAATTTGGCAGACACTATTATGCCTCCTCAATATGGAACAGCCACACTGCTGCTTGTACTACTGTGTAATGACATACCACAGAAAGTAATCCACTATTATTAACATCTCTTTAGTTGTCAACATCCGTTGTCGTTTACTTCTGTTGTGGCTTTTTGTATTTGTGTTGTGGCTTTTGTGTTCTTGTTGTGGCTTTTGTGGTCATGTTGAGTCTTTTGTATTTGGCCGGATACCTCTGGGCCACCGTAAATTCACCATTCACACACATTCAGACACTAACAGTCACACATCCATACACCAATGGAACAGCCATCGGGGACAATTCTGGGTTCAGTGGGCCTTTCTCATTTCCTAAATTTCTGTTTCCTCGTCCTTCAAGATGGCGCGCTCAATTCTCAAATGCTCAGTTCTTAAAATGCACATCGTGGAGAGAGGATCGAAGATCGAGGAGGCTTGCTGGAGGAACTATAAGTGAGGATACATTGGTGTATCCTTTGCGGAAGTCTTTTCAGCCACTGTGACGTTTGAAAGAGGAGTGACAAGCAGCTGGACCAACCCATAGCCGGAGCTGGTGGCTGTTTATGTTGTATTTATACATTGTATTAGTTAAGCCTATTAAAAATAATCAAATGTGCAATCACACTTTCTGCCCTTCACCGTTTGTGTAGCGCCTCATAAAGCACCGTTCCGCTCATCTCATCAAGCTGATGGTTGAAATGATCTCCTGTTTACAGGCAAAAGACGCACTGCAAAAAAGGATTAGCTAAGGCCTACTATGTAGGCTAGTGAATGATTAGGCTGCTGTAATCTGACTGTTTTCAACTATTATGTTTATTGGAATCTCGAGATGTTTCTACGTGTGCTAATGTTGACAGACATGTTTCTGGATTGTGAAGATATGATCTGTAGCCTTTAGTGCCAAATGCTGGCCTGCTCATCTCACAGAGATCACAGCTCAAACAGTGTGCAACATGTCATATTTAATTGACGTCGCTTTAAATGACGGCTCCGAGGAAAGGACACCTCATTTTGTTAAATTCCCGTTTCTGCGACTGCTCTCTCCTCACATCTCCTCCTTGACTCCTTGAGCTCACATCTCGGGTGGGAGGATCGAGGAGTCGAGGAGGTGGAAATTTGGAAAATGAGACAGGCCCAGTATCTTCCCCAAAGACACTTTGACACGGAGCCTGCATGAGCCGGGGATAGAACCATCCATCTTCTGATTAGTTGGCAACCCCCTTTACCTCCTGAGCCAAAGCCCGCAAAAGCTACACCTACTGCAGGCCCACTGATTTCTCCAATCACATATTTATTAAATACGTCTCCACACAGGCAACATTTTGTGTGGAGCTGATCTTAAACAACTGATTACCTTGAACAGTCTTTTTTTTATAACTCAGATTTTATTAATTTTGGCATACAGCAATTTGAGAACACATCACAGCGTCAGTGGGGTACATGTTCTTAGAAATACTTCTCTAAATGTCACCGACATCCCTCAAAGTTCCAGTTCCTTTGCCATTAGATTTGTATTCTGTCCATTTTTCACATTCCTTATTAAAATTTGCTTGTTGGAGTCTCAATATATATGTGAGTCTTTCCATGTTGAGTATCTCCTCGACTGTGTCTAACCAGTACCTCAATGTGGGAACATCCTCTCTATAGCATTTCCTGGTGATTGCCTTTTTGGCCACAGCCAGCAGAATTTTAACCAGATATCTGTCATCATATTGAACATTTTCCCTATATCCACAGATATAGTATCTCACATGTCTTAGGTAGTTTATATCCCATTATTTTTTTCAAGCCTACCCACACATCATTCAAATAATTTCTCATTTTAGTACATTCACTATTCTTCATCAGACCCTGGTACAGTGTTGAAATCACTCTTCCAGTTTTGTTTCTTTATGCATTACTCAGTGCTATAGTTATTTTATTTAGCTCTCGGGGCTGGTCCGGTTTTATTTCCTTTTTAAAGAAGTGTCTAACTTGGAAAAACCTAAACTGAACCCTTTGCAGTTTTTAAAAGGTTTTAAGTTTGCCTTGATCCATTATTGTGCATATCGACGCAATTCCCTTCTCTGTCCATCGTTCGAAACTACTATCCATTGCCACAGGTTTAAATGTTGATTCACAAGTCAGCCAGCTCAAAATTTTGATTTCCCTCTCTAATTTGTATTTCTTAATCACTATAAACCAGATTTCCAGTGTGAATCTAGCAATTGGATCAAGCCTATTTTTATACTTTTTAAACATGTCCCTGTAGTTTTGGGTGTGGTATGTAATTCAATATCTTTCCATCTCCCAGTATACTCGGGAGGGTCATAGTAATATTCTAAGAGGTTCGGTAAGGCTAACCTGCTTTTGTCCTTGGGGATCTGAAGGGTTGTGTACTTTATCCTTGCCCCCACCCCCCAAATAAAGCGTGAGATCTTTTTATTCCATTCTTTGAATTGTGATGTGGGAATTTCTATTGGTAATGATTGAAACAAATATAAAATTCTCGGTAAGATGTTCAGCTTTATGATTTCTATCCTGGAACTGAAATCCAATGTTAGCGACGACCATCTTTCCATGTCTTTTTGAATTTCTTCATTTAGAGTCCCATAGTTAATGTTGAGCAGTTTTGTGAAGTTTCTGTTGATGATTACATGTAGGTATTTTTTGCTTTCCATTTAAATTTATATGCTTGTTGAATAACTTGGGGAGGGGTATAATTTATGTATCTGTGTTTTTGTCACATTGAGTTTGTAACCTGACAAGTAGTAAAATTAATCCAGTCTTTCCATGAGTCTTGGAAGGTTGACATCTGGTTGTTTTAGACTGATCATAACATCATCTCGAAAGAACCCGATTTTGTGTTCCATGCCCTTCACCTCTATCTCTGCTATACCTTCATCTTCTCTTATTTCCTAGGCCAGAGGCTCGATGAAAATCACAAAAAGAGTTGGTGACGAGCAACAGCCCTGTCTTTTTTAAATTTTTAATATATTGTTTTAATAATGTTTACTGAGTCTGTACTAAAGCCGAATTTTTCTAAAGATACAAAAATTTCCAACTGATGCTATCCAAAGCTTTTTCTGCATCCAAGCTGAGCAGCATTGCACTTTCTCCCTTGACTTCTACTTCTTGACTTGTATGTAAAGTCGTCCTTATACTATCCTGTGTTTGGCGTCCCTTGATAAAGCCACACTGGTCTTCATCAATTAGTTCTGTCATGAGGGTTTTGAGTCTCTTAGCTAGGATGGTTTAGTATATCTTAGAGTCACAATTTAATATTGATATTGGCCTATAATTTTCACAGAATTCCTTATCTTTCCCCTCCTTGGTGATTATGATTATGGCTTCTTTCCAAGAGGGGGGATCTTGCCTTTATTCAAGGTTTCATTTAATGACGCTAATATCATTGGACCCAATTCCTTTTTAAACATTTTGTACCATTCAGCTGGGAAGCCGTCACTCCCTGGGGCTTTATTTGATTTGAACTTACTAATGGCTTCTTTCAGCTTCTCTGCTGTGATATGTGAATTAATGCATTTGTTTTGTTTTTATATGTTTTGTTTCTCTTGGTGGATCTAATGAACTTACATGTATTTCTTCTTGGTTCCTCGTCTGCTGAATCCGGTTGTGTATACAGCTTTTTGTATTACTTTTCAATAGAGGTGGGCATAGATTAATTTTTTAAATCTAGATTAATCTTGAAATTAATCTAGATTAAAACGGCTCATTTGAATTCTGCCGAAGGCATTCAGAATATGTGTGCAAACGTGTTTCAAGCCAGGTTTCAAGCCAGGTGGCGCATTAGACCAGGGGCTCATCTCCTGTTTCCAAAATGCATCACAAACTGCTTGAGAAAGCTGTTCTACTATGATAATAGGTGATGAAAATAAATCATGTTCAATAAGATGTACCTGTGTGTAGCGTGTGATGTGCTTTGCGTTTAGGTGGTAGGCTACTTGAGACTGGAAGAACTCCTACAGTAAACTAATTCCGCATTGCACAAGTGCAAACAGCCTTAGTCTTGTCGAATTTTCCATTGGGAAGCTTCTTAAAAGTAAATTTTCCCAGAAGGAAAACCGGCGGTTTCAGAAATGTCCGTACACAAAGAAAATAGAAACACAGAGTCCAGGGAGCAGAACCAGAGAGAACCGGGGAGGTTAGAGGGTGACTTGAGGGCAGAGCAGAGGGACCAGACGGGGAATCCGAGGGCAAAACAGGGGGGAAACAGAGTTCAGGAGGCCGCCCCAACTGGCCGGGGAGAGAGGGGAGGCCACAGAGTTCAGGAGGTCGTCCAGGACGGCGACCCAACAGGCAGGGTACAGGGGCCAAACAGAGTTCAGGAGGACGCCCGGGAGGGCGTCCCAGAAGGCCGGGCAGATCAGGGGGGCTAAACAGTTCAGGAGGTCGTCCCGGAGGTCGTCCCGGAGGACGACCCAACAGGACGGGCGGAACAGGAGGGCAACAGAGTTCATGGGACCGTCCCGGAGGAGGAACCTGAGGCGGGTGACCAGACTGGGGAGCCTCAGGCGGGCGGCCGGAGAGCTGGGTAGGGTGGCCTGACGGGGAAGCCGGAGGCCGGCGGCGAAGGCGGGACCTCTCCGGAGGCCGAGCAGGAGGCCGGCGGCGAAGGCGGGACCTCTCCGGAGGCCGAGCAGGAGGCCGGCGGCGAAGGCGGGACCTCTCCGGGGGCTGGCGGCGAAGAGGGTGATACCTCCCCAGAGGCCGGGGAGCAGGGCGAGGCTGGGGAGCAGGGCGAGGCCGGGGAACAAGGTGAGGCCTGGGAGCAGGGCGAGGCCTGAGAGCAGGGCGAGGCCGAGGAACAGGATGAGACCTCTCCAGAGGTCGGGGAGCAGAGTGAGGCCTGGGAGCAGGGCGAGGCCGGGGAGCAGGGCGAGGCCTCTCCAGAGGCTGGGGAGCAGGACGAGGGGCCAGCAGCGAGACAGCAGCGGGGGAAGTCAGGGGCGAGGCTGCTGGGCTGAGGGCCTTGGTGCGAGGAGTAGGGATCGGCCGGACCGCCGATGGGACTGGTGTCGATCGATCCACCAAGAGAACACGGGGAGCAGGAGTCGGCCGGACCACAGACTGGAGAGCTGGGCTGGGGACCGCCGACAGAACACGAGGAGCAGGGGTCGGCCGAACCACAGACTGGAGAGCTGGGCAGATGTCCACGGACTCGGGTGCCTCGGGTGCTGCTGGGCAGACGTTCACGGACTCGGGTGCCTTGGGTGCTGCGGGGCAGAGGTCCGGGGGCTGTGCAACGAGGACTGGTTGTGCCACCAACGGGGGTTCAGGAGCTGAGGTTAGCTGGGCCATCAACGGAGCAGATGTTGGTCGGTCAAGTGACGGAGGTTCAGGAGCAGAGGTTGGCTGGGCCACCGGCGGAGCAGGTGCCGGTCGGACCACCGACGGAGCACGAGGAACAGGAGGAGTCGGCTGGGCCACCGGCGGAGAAGGTGACGGTCGGGTGACGGAGCACGAGGAACAGGAGGAGTCGGCTGGGCCACCGGCGGAGAAGGTGCCGGTCGGACCACCGACGGAGCACGAGGAACAGGAGGAGT
This sequence comes from Lepomis macrochirus, assembly GCA_024633595.2. Classification (NCBI taxonomy): domain Eukaryota; kingdom Metazoa; phylum Chordata; class Actinopteri; order Centrarchiformes; family Centrarchidae; genus Lepomis; species Lepomis macrochirus. Next base: position 35,506,359 of record JALXJV020000012.1, read on the forward strand.
CGGCTGGGCCACCGGCGGAGCAGGTGCCGGTCGGACCACCGACGAAGCACGAGGAGCTGGAGTCAGTCTGACCACCGACTGGACAGCTGGGCTGGGAACCATGGGCCTGGCACGAGGAGCTGGAGTCGGTCTGACCACCGACTGGACAGCTGGGCTGGGAACCATGGGCCTGGCACGAGGAGCTGGAGTCGGTCTGACCACCGACTCGACAGCTGGGCTGGGGACCATGGACTGCACACGAGGAGCCGGAGTCGGCTGGGCCACCAACGGAGCTGGTGTCGGTCGGACCACCGATGAGGAACCAGGAGTCGATCGGACCACCGGCGGAGCTGGTGCCGGTCGGACCACCAACGGAGCACGGGGAGCAGGAATCGGGTGGGCCACCAACGGAGCTGGTGTTGGTCGGACCACCGACGAGGAACCAGAAGTCGGCTGGACCACCGGCGGAGCAGGTGCCGATCGGACCAATTCAATTCAATTCAATTCAATTTTATTTATATAGCGCCAAATCACAACAACAGTTATCTCACAGCGCTTTTCATAAAGAGCAGGTCTAGACCGTACTCTGAAGTTATTTACAGAAGCCCAACAATTCCCACCAAGAGCAAGCACTAGGCGACAGAGGCAAGGAAAAACTTCCTTTAAGAGGCAGAAACCTCGAGCAGAACCATGGCTCAGGGTGGGCGGCCATCTGCCTCGACCGGTTGGGGGTGAGGGGGAGAGAGAGAGGGAGAGAGCAAGAGAGAGAGAGCAGGAGAGAGAGAGCAGAGGGAGGCAACCTACACAGTATACACATAGAGGTACAGACAATAAAGGTAATGGTGCTATAGACTGAATGAAAAATGGTACAGATATTTATAGTAATGTTTAGTGATATTAATTATAACAGTAATAATAGCAATAGGACTAGACCACCGACGGAGCAGGAATCGGCTGGGCCACCAACGGAGCTGGTGTTGGTCGGACCACCGACGAGGAACCAGGAGTCGGCTGGGCCACCGGCGGAGCTTGTGCTGGTCGGTCCACCGACAGAGGGTCAGGAACAGGAGTCGGCTGGGCCACCAACGGAGCTTGTGCTGGTCGGTCCACCGACAAGGAACGAGGAACAGGAGGATTCGGCTGGGCCACCGGCGGAGCAGGTGCCGGTTGGACCACCAACAGAGATTCTGGAGCAGGAGTCGGCTGGGCCACCAACGGAGCTTGTGCTGATCGGTCCACCGACAGAGATTCTGGAGCAGGAGTCGGCTGGGCCACCAGCAGAGCTTGTGCTGGTCGGTCCACCGACAGAGGCTCTGGAACGGAGGTCGGCTGGGCCACCAGCAGAGCTTGTGCTGGTCGGTCCACCGACAGAGGCTCTGGAACGGAGGTCGGCTGGGCCACCAACAGAGCTTGTGCTGATTTCTTGGAGGCCCGCCGACGAGAACCACGTCGCCCTCCAGCTGGCCTTACTGGAGGTGGATCTGGCGTGGAACTTGCCTCCTGGCTAGCAGGCCACAGACTGGCTGCCCGAGCTTCCTCTGACTCCCTGGCCTTCATAGCAAAATAGGCCAGGAGAGTCATAGTCCCAGAGTCACTTACAGAGGGCTCGGGCAGGCAGACGGGCGGGGCAGGCTGGTGGTTAGCTGCTGAAGCGCTAGCAGGCCGGGAAACAGGCAGAGAGCTAGCCGCTGGAGCGCTAGCAGGCCGGGAAACAGGCAGAGAGCTAGCCACTGGAGCGCTAGCAGGCTGGGAATCAGGCAGAGAGCTAGCCACTGGAGCGCTAGCAGGCCGGGAATCAGGCAGGGGGCTAGCCACTGGAGTGCTAACAGGCCGGGGATCTGGCTGCCAGCCGACGCCAGGCAGCCTGTTAACTGGCTCCTGGCTAACAGGCCGAAACACCGATGAGGAAGCTGCTGGCTGGGGAGTTGAGGTGAGGAAGAGCGAGGAAATCCAACCAGGGAGAGAGTCTTTGAGCCAGGCCTTGGCAGCAATCCTCTCCCGTGCCAGAGTCACTATGGCTAGCTTGTGGCCATTGTGGCTAGCCTTCCTCCACATCTTGTCCAGTTCTAACAAGTCCAAACTCAAATCCATAAGATCCTCGGACATAGTGTCCGCTGGGTCCTCGATTGTTCGGATCATTCTGTTATGGATCATGGCGTGAGAGGCAGGTTGTAGGACCCAAATGCAGGACACAGAAGGCTGACCGGTACAGTTCAAAAGTTTATTAAACAAAAGGCGACGACAACAAAAAACGAGCACACTTACTGGTGGCTGATAAAACAAAGTCCAGAAACAATGTCCAAATCCAAAGGGAAAATCCAAATATCCAAAATGCAAACAAAAATACAAAATCCAAAAACACGAAAGTAATGGTAGGCACAGGAACACAGGAAATCCGAAACAGATGGCAAGGAGCACGAGAACAGGAACACACAAGCACAAACACCAGAACAAGTACACCAGAACAATGATCCGACAAAGACAAGACAGAAACACCAGGTATATATACACAGGGGTAACAAGCAGGGCGGGAGCAACACAGGTGAAGGGAATCAGGGATAACGAAGCACAGGCAGGGAGCAAAGGAAAACACAGACTGACATGACAAGCAGACAAGGGATCACAGGGGAAAACACAGGTTACAAAACACTAGACAGAAACCCAAAAACCAACATACCAAAATAAAGGATACAAGAACCAAGACTAAAGACAAGAACTAAAACCCAAACCCCCCAACAGAACACACAGACAGAATAAACAGACAGGATCATGACAGAAAGTCATCATAGCTTGCGTAGTATAGACCCAGCTCCCAACCCAACTTTGAGAATAGATTAACGGCGATATTTTTTTTATCGCCCGATAATAGTCTCACGTTAACGCAGCACGTTAACGCCGATAACGGCCCACCACTACTTTTCAAATACTTTTTCTATTTTTCCTGGCTCAAATTCTAGTGAATTGGTTGTGGGGTCTCTGATTTTATGAATTGTATTCATGAGTTGCTGTTTCCTTATTCTCCTAGCTAGTATTTTTGAAGCCTTGGGGCCTGACTTGTAATAAGTCTGCTTCAAAAGTCTAGATTTTTTTTTACACTTCGTCTCCTGGTACCTCATTCACTTTTGTCTTCACTTCCTTGAATTGTTTAAGTAAACCTGCATCATTTGAGTCTTTATGTTGTTGCTCTAAGTTTTTAAACCCTTCAATCTTCATCTGATTTAATTTCCGTCTAGCTCTCTTGTTATATGTCGCTCGAGATATTAGTTACTCCAAATATCCGCATGATGTTCCTCCTGGACCTTCCCTCAAGGTCGGTCAGCTTTTCCTGTAGCTTTCTCTGCTCGTGAAGGGTTGTCATCAGAGCATCTTTGGCCTCCATGTTGAATGTTTCTAGTGCCTCATTGAGGCTTTTCTTCTGGTCCTGTAGTTCGTCACTGTCTTGCCGAAGCTTCTTGTTAACGTCTTCTTAAAAATTGGCAAACTCCTGTTTAAAGCTTGTGTCCAGGGCCGTTATGTTGTTTTTCATATCCTCTTTGAGTTCGTAGATTTCTTTAGTGATGTCCATCAAATATTTGTGCAGTGCTGGCGTTTTGTTTTTGGCTAATGTTTCGCCGCCATTTCCCCCGGCTTCGCTGCTTGACTCCATTTTGAAACTTTGCTTCTTTTCCTGTGTTTTCAGTTTTTCTCGGCCTTTCTGACGGGTTCCCCAACTCATCCCTCGTTTCATCTATTTGAGTTTGGTTTATCGTTGGTTGGGGAGGCGGGTTATTTGTCTTTGACTGGTAGGAGCTACAAACTACGCCGGCACTCTTCTCATCACTCAACCGCAAGTCACCTTGAATGTATTTAAATTTGTTTATCAAGGTTTTTTGTTGAGGCTGCAACAATATTCACCACCAAATTACAGCCCTCTACGATTGATGTTTGGACTGTGATTAATTTGGATTTCTTTAGACTCAGCCACTCAAGTTGTAAGTGTGCTCGCTTTTTGTTTGCCTTACAATAAATCTACAGGGTTCATCTTACAATAAAATGTTGCTAGCTAAATGTTAGCAACAGGTAGCTGTGCTAACAGCTGTGGTAACATTGGGCAAAGCTAAAAACAGGCTGATACACATTTTCCCATTTCCATCAGTTACACCACACCAACGTGAATTTCCTGTTAGACTCATAACATGTACATTGCTTTGCATGTTAGAGCTTCCACTGTGACAGCTTTTATATCGGTCATAAATCTTTGAACTGTACCAGTGAGCCTTCTTGTCCTGAATTTGGGTCCACCAACCTGTTCAATCCTGACACATTAGGCCTAGCTGTGTCACACTCAGAGATGCAAAGAACATTGTTTTTCATTGTAAACTGTGCAACCAGCAAATAGCTTTCAACCACGAACAATTTTGTATTGAAGCTTCTGCTAAAGCTGCAGTGCGAAACTTAGCCTATAGAAAGAAACTCTGGGAGCTGTTGTTACTTCCAGTGATGCATCCACTCGGCATGAGAGAGTGGAGTTAAAAAACGTTTTGTGTTTTGTAAAAGCACTGAATACTTCGCTTATAAACGCACGTTACAGTAGCGTTAGTTCTAAAGTTGAGACCGTTGCTTGTTTTTTGTTTTCTAAATCTCAGACAGTGGAGGTAAGAAATGTTATTCTTTATAAAAATCAGACTCATTGATGCTGTTATGGATACACAATTAGCTAAAATGTTGAGAGGGACCTGCTTTGTTTTTTATTATTTTTCTATACCCTATATCCATAGCCTATAGATACAGCGTCATCTGGTCTGAGAGGCTGCAGTGTTTTCAGTTCGGCTGCTTGTTGACTCCTCAGGTTAATTATTGTTCCAGTAAAGTTGATTCATTTCTAAAAAAAACAGGTTTCCTGTCACTTTGAAGAATGGGGTGTGTTGGTTAAACGTAATTGTAACGTGACTATTTACTTTTAATACCCAGTAATAAGTAAAGTAATATTACTTAATAAATGAGTAGTACGTAAAAAGTAACTATTAACTAACTATTTCTGAGTAATTTGCCCGCCACTGCTGCTAGATATGCCATATAAACACGCAAAAGACAGAATGCTGCTTTCTGCCCCCTAGTTGCGTGCGCATCTCGGTGATGACGTTGCACAGAAACCCGTCTGTCTATATGACAAGGCAAGTTAGAAATCAGTGGTAACTGGTGGTAGCTAATGTAACTAATGTCATAAAATGTTCTTGGTTACAAATGGCAACAATATTTTGCTATTCTACAGCGCTTTCATGAGAAATAAAAACAAGTGAATGGTGAATGCAGAAGTAATGTAAAACCGCTTTGAGCGGTCGAAAAGACTAGAAAGGCGCTATACAAGTACGGAGCATTTGATTACAAATTATTTTTCATTTTTTGGGAATCACTTGTAATGGGCCTATAGCATGCTGATATTGTAATAGTACTTCCTGCCAGTTGTGTTGTGTGATGCGGCACACAACCATTAGGGTTGTGACACCGACCGGCCTCTACTGCCAGTGATGCATACACTTGGCAGGAGAGAGTGGCGGGTAGGTAAGTTTGAGAAACTACCAACAAACTGCTGCATTTTTGAAAGTATCCAACAGAGAAACTCCCACCCCCTCCCTTCTGGGCTCCTTTCAAAGCCACGCCCCCAAAACACAGCAACTCTATGCAGCGGCTCCCATCAGGGGTAAGAAAACATTTAACTTTGTCGTTATGACAATAAACAACTAACCCGGTTGTTAGTTCTCACTATCAAGCTTGCATTTTAATATTGGATACATTTAAAAAGACTGACTTTGATTCAGTAATGAGCTGGCTAGCTAAATGTTAGCAACAGGGCAAAACACTGTGACAGCTTTATTGTCTCTGATTAGGACTGCACTCCAGAACCAAGCACAGACCAGGACAGGACCGGGAGCGGTGTTATGCCGAGTTTTGCCTGCCTGCCAAGAATTGCATGCACCTCCAAATAATGCTTTTAAACGCTGTAATATTCTTTGTGGGCTTCATCAATGGTGATAAATGATTCGAAGTATATATTTTTTATGAATGTTTACAGTCTGTATTACATTTTACTACAGTTAGTAGCAATACAATTCCTTGACATTTAGTAAATATATGTGGCGATGCACAGCAAAGTGTCTGAAAAGGACCTAAAGAGGTGGATGCATAATTCAGCAGATCAAATTTTGTAGGCTACCTGCCGAGATTTGCATCCTCCTCTTTTCTCAGCATAAATGACCGTTAGCACACACGAGGTGCATGCAATTCTCGGCAGGCAGGCAGAATTCGGCACAACACCAGCTTTTCCTGAGCAGCACGTACCTGCGTCGAGCTTCACACTCCAACAACGGCATATGAACAGGTATATATATTTTAATATTAGTCTATTATCTCCCAGTGTGCTTGTCTCTTTGGTGTTTCCCCCTCAGCCCTTTGGGTGTCAAAATTAAAAATAAATGCTGTGTAATCACTATTATTACTTTTGTTATTATTGTTTACTGATTACAACAACTACAGCTCTGCTTCAGCCTCGGCTCATCTGTGTCATGTACACTGACCTGGTGTGTAATGTGGACTCAGAAGTGCTGTTAGAGAACAACAAGCCCCTGTTTAATAAAAATATCTGATCATGCTGATGAATGTTCTTTCTAATTACACAGATCTTTCCCATTTGGAGTTCTAACAACTATATATTCCTTTACAGACCAGAATCTGAGGACTGTGGACAACATCCAGACTACAGTGTTTCCATGCACCACACATGGCTGATCTTCAGACCCAGGACAGAGTAACAGACAGTTCAGTCAGGCAGCATACAGACAGTTTGTAGTGTGGCAATGTGGCACATTTAGACACAGAGTCGTAATACTGAGTTGCTGTTTCTGGAAGATTATGCAACTGTTCTCCTGATCCATTTGGACAATACAGAGGTTTAATCCAGCAGGGTGGAAGATGTAATGTGACTAACTGCTACACAAATAATTCCCTCCACTGTGTGGATGAATACCTGTACATTGTTAGTTTTATTCACAGGAGGGTAGAGAAAATACAAAGTACATGTTTCCCTGTTCTGGATAATATTTTCATTCTTTTTTAAATAAAACATTGAAAATGATAAATGCCTTTTCTTTACATTTGCAGCATAAACAATCAAGCAACAACATGTCTTATGTCTCCAATAATGACATCCAAATGTAGTATAACACTATTATTAAATACTACTAAAACTACAACCTGTATCACAAATAGATCATTTTAAACATCATTAAAGATAAGTACATACAGGAATCGACAGTGTCCAGAGGTGTCCTGACTGATTATGAGGACAGTTCAGACCTGCATGTAGCATCATATCAGAGCTGTGGAGATGATTAAATATATCACAATCACCTCTCTGACATGATTACCACATTTCAAAAACAACCATATTACTTTTTGATTTATATTTTGCTGTATCTAGTAACACAGTTGGGGCAGGGACACCTGACTGAATCCCATGTTGACAGGGATCATCAGGGCTCCTGGTTCTGCTTCTAGGCATCTCCTCTGTAGTAGACACCCGTCGGAGGAGGCGGATGGTACGCAATGTAACTGTAGTCCTTCTCCACCTTCAATCCACTTCCTGGACTTTTTGTTGTACACCTTGCTGTACCTGATAATACAAAAAGGAAGATCATACCTGACATTATTCCCTTATAGAGCAGTTAGCATTTCCACATAAAATGCATCAAAACAATAAATCAGCACCATCTATCTGTATTCCTCATACTGTTTAATATTTTTGACTCATCACTTATAAACTTATTGATTAAAATGCATTGGAGTACTCATAATGCAACAAACTGAACTGTGTCATCAGCTTTTCTCCTGGCTGGACTGTGGACCTGGTGGTTATGATCCAGGCCAACCAGCATGGTCCGATCAGTGTATACTGGTGAGAAGCTTAGGGCTTTTAAAAGACTCCAAACCTGCAGGTGACCTGAAGGCACAGTAGAAATAAAACATACAGGACTTTTTGTTACTTCTGGTAAAATAAGTAATGGCATCAACAAGTAACAGCAGCATTACAAAAGGTTTTCACACAGTAGGTTTAGCTATGAACAATGTCAAACTATATTATAGGTAGCTTATATACCAGAAACACAGATACTTGGGGACTTTTAGCCATCATTGTTTATGTACAATTGAAATGTCTCTCATAACTACAAACACACAGCTACATCACCACATTTGTAAAAGTAACATACAGTCAAACATCAACTGCAGACACAAGATAATCACACAAACCGATTAGATACAAGGTGTAAAGATAACGTAAAGTTAGGTGTAAACATAGTATAACAAACATTACATTGTCTTACCTAATGTTAGCATCGGAAAACACAGCTCGCGCTGCTGTTTTCCAGCTCACCTACAGCTGGATATAGACAGTGTATATAGACAGTTTCAACAAATATGACAAAAGTGTTTTAGAAGTGTTTAGAATCTACCTTCGGGTACAAATAAAGTAACTTGAACTTGAACTTGAAGCAACTTGCCTACCCTACCTTTACGTTTTGTAAACGCACTGAATACTGCTGTTGTAAATGCATGTATACAGGACACTGCTGCTTGCTGCCATAGCGGCTGTAAAGACAAACTCCACGACAGACATGGCTTCTGAATGAAATCCAGATCACATCAGAGAGCTTTCTGGGCAGTTGGGCATCTTTGACATTTTAAAACTTTCGGTATAAATTCATTGTTTTACAGATATGTACTATAAGAAAATTAAAAGGGTAGTAGTCATGTGATCTCTGGACACTGAAACATCGAAGCGGAAGTGTGATGTGAGGTTGGCAGGAAATCGAAGGAGAATTGTTTGGACGGAGAAAATGCGGATGGCAATGAAACTGTATTGTGAGTGTAGCAACATGCTGTAGTTCAGATGGTGACAGTAATGGGTTACCTTCAGAAATGGAGGTTAGCCAAACTAAAAAGGCAAGGAAAAACTCTTGGTGTGAAGCGAGTAGTGGAGGAGAGTATTCCAAGACTAGTCAACAAAAATATAAGAGCTAAACGTAGTGAGAGCAGTAGGCCTCATGACAATCAGGAAGAGTAAAGTTATTATAACGCTTAGTAATGATAAACATCCAGTTCAGGTGACCAAAGCAATTGAGAAGAGGGGAAAAACAAATATGCTAAATTATTGAGTAACAGAAGAATTCCAATTTCAGCAGTAAATAAGAATCAGCAGGAAATGATTTTGAAAATGAGTGACCTCGGTGGTGGAAAGATTAAAGCACATGTACCAGGAATGGCAGCAAAGCTAAGAGGAGTGATTTGAAATGTTCCTCTGGAATAAAGGTGGGATAAAAGGTGAGATAGTACTAGAGGCAAAAAGACTCCAAACTAATAAATGTGGAGTTAAATAGGAAAGTTTCTCTGTACTGCTTGTTTTTGAAAAGTCAGTGCCTTATGAAGTCCGAATGGGCTGGATAATTTACAAAGTCAGGGAGTATATTTCCCAACCGTTAAGGTGCTTTAAGTGCCAGAGAATGGGACATACAGCACAACAATGTAAATGGAGACAAAGATGTGGAGGACAACATCACTATGGCAAATGTAATAATAATTCCAAGTTAAAATGCTGTAGTTGTGGATGTGAGCATAACGCTGCATGTTGGATGTGTGTTGAAACCAGCTAAATAAGTACAGAGGTACAAGCAGGGGCGTAGGAGCGACTTTGAACCTGGGGGGGACACTGAAATGCTAGGGGAGTTCAGGGGCATGGCCTTGCGATTTTTTTTTTAAAATAAAGCACTTAAATGCTCATTTCTAATGACTAATCAAAACAGAATGTAATTAGTGTTGCTGAAAGAGGGTCTTTGCAGTGACAGAAGATGGAGAAAAACTCGAAGAGAGAGAGGGTCAGAGAGAGGGAGTATAATATAACTTGAACAAAACCGACTACATACCATAAAAACCTTGGAACAGCTGCTAGTTGTCGTGGAAATTTAGATTCCTGGTGAGAAATTAGGCAAATAATGGAGTTACAACCAACCGTTGTCTTTGAAGAATTTATTTAACAAAAGAGAATAAACAGAGAAGTACTACAACAAAATCAGCTGGACCAGAGGTTCTGTCTTCTAAGACAGTCACTAACGTCTGGCCCAGAACAAAGGGGTGCATAGTCATTTACACAGTCTGAGTATCTATGTTTTGGGGAACAAAAAGATCCTCTGCCTGCTCTGCCTGGTCCCAGACAAAACAGGAGAGGAACAGAAAACAACTCCACATCCTTGACTTAAACCCTACACACCTGTGGACAGACTAGTAGAATGAGAATAATAATAAGAATAATAATAATAAAGGAACACGTTGAAGCTTAAACAATGTATAAGACATAATAATAATAAGAGAAAAATAGCACTATTATAAGTACTTGCATAAATGGATAATAAGTGTAAGAAGAATACAATTTTCTGCCCTTACACTAGTTAATGCAGCTGCCACAGTACAAATGTATTTAGTTATCCTGATGTTCCACCTTTGAGCTGTCTGGTATTTCCTGTGTCTCACTTGGCCCTGATTCTCCCTGCAACAAAAGTTTGTGAAGAACTGTCTTCAATGCAAACTCTGAAGACATGTCATTGGTCTAACAAAGTCTTTTACTACATGAGTTTTAGAACATACAGTAAGTCTACTAGCTATCCAAACAACTTACAAGCTCATCCTCCTTAGTTTTTTCTACTCCTGTGACCTCTGGCTTCTTCCTCTTAAAATCCTGCACGATGCTCGTCTCTGTGTGACAATTGACTACTTTTCAATTGTTTATTGACACATAGCAGAGACACAGACACACCTCAGGACACAAGTTTTTTGAAAAGTGGCCCAGGAGTCTGTCCCTGTTCAGCCCACTCTCCAGACAAAGCATCTGTCAGGCTCTCTGGGTCTTTAGAGACCTTTTTTCCTGCATTCTTGCAAGAAGAGTAAGTAACTAAATGAGCCATTTAAAAACATTTTCAAAACTAGAAACATCTCTCTAACTCTCCTAAAGTAAAGTAATCACTTGAGTAGATAACTCTTGAGTTAGCTCTTGAGTACATAACTAAATAAGCCATATAATCAATCTGACCATAGACTTCTGCTTTGGACTGTGCTGGCTTTCACTCTGTTCTGCTCTTGCCCCCATCTCTGCTGTCTGTCTCATGTCCATCATCAGTACTAATACTGGTGCTTCTGCCCGGTGGCAGGTAGAGTATTCAAAATCTTTACTCAAGAAAAAGTACAATTACTCCCATAAAAAGTTAGAGGAATAAATGACAAACCTTGTAAAAGGTTAATATTAAAGTATAATATTTCATCTGTTGTCCATATACAGCGTGCTAGCCTCGAAAATCCAGCTGCATTCTACAGCTTTGTTTTGGACAGATTTGTGCAGTAGCTCCATGAGGGAGAGAGAGAGAGAGAGAGAGAGGACGTGCTGCGCTCCGGCTCAATCAAATATGATTTTAAATAGGCTTAGTAAAAAAATCGCAAATCAATCTGGGCAGCCTTGATATTGTGGCCGCCACAAATAAATGAACGTATGGGAAACACTGGATCATCTGACTAGATGTTACAGTGTGAAGTCTAGTCTACGTTTGCTCTGCAGAGACTAAAGACGCTTTTAATGCGCCGCTTGAAAGAGTGACACAGTGCCATGTGTGCGCTCACTGATTTTCAGTTATATTATTAAAACAATAAAGCCTTAAACTGAAAGGGCATTTGCCAGATTTTCTAAATGTTTGCATCTGCCCAGCTCTGTGAGTGTGAAGAGCGCCCGACACCAGGCTCTCTTCTGCGTAACTGCGCGCACAGACTGGATCTTTTCGGTTAATGAAGCAAAATGCAGATTACAGACTGGTTAATTTATAAAAGGTATGAATGGAAAATGTAGCGAAATTAAAAGTAGATTACTGCGCTAAAGAAAATACGGAATAAAGAATAAAAGTACAGTTTAAAAAAGGTGTGAACGTGATAAGGTGCCAATGACTTATTTTATCTTTTTTATCTTATTTATATTTTGCAAATTTGCGATAGCCTATTTGTAACAAGTTCCTACCCGCCCTGCAGTAGGAGTCCTCACTGCTGTCTTCAGGTAGACTAAGTAACAGCAGCACAAACTAAACGGAATATTGAGGCACTTTGCTGCTCCCGCCTCGAGCGAACTCTTTTTTTTTTCTCCCTTATCTTTTCAGCACCACCATGTTTTCTATCGGCCTACATGATTTCTGTCCGCGTTTCAACCGTTTATTTAGTCTATTTCTGATGCAGAGTGTGTGACTGATTGAATGATTGACTATTGAAACCGCCTCGGCTATGAGCCAACTCCGAAATCGCTGGGAAAAAAGTGAGGGGGACAAAACATAGATTTTGAAATGTGGGGGGGACATGTCCCCCCCAGTGGTGTAGTCTAGTTTTTTCTAGTGAGTATACTGTGATCCCCCCCCGTCCCTCACTAATAGTATGCATGTACATATATAGAGAGCATTCTGAAGGACTGCTTAGGCTGTGTGTTATCAACAATGCAAAGACTTTAACAGCCAATGAGAGTTACAGGTGGGAAAGGCGTCACTTTGAGTTCAAACGTGGTGGGGACATTTTAGGGCTCAGATTAGAGTTGTGACAAAACACTTAGCATATGAGATGTGACAATCCAGAATATTTAGGTCACGAGATCAAGACTAGAAGATATTTTAATAGTATTTTTAAAAATATTCATTGATGAGTACACGATTGGGGGGTCTGGGGGTCCTCCACCAGAAGATTTTGAGCATTAAACATTTAATTTCCTGCATTCTGGAGACATTTTCTGCACCAATGTTTAGGTGAAAATGTCTAATGTTTAGTGTTAATCACCATCTAACTCAGCTACATTTAGATGTTATATGAATCTGATTTTATCATCAATTTTCAATGCACATTTCACAGTGCAAGTTGCAACTGCTATTAACAATAATGGAAAGCTGAGGCTTTTCAGTAGCAGTAATACCAATGAACACAGGCCTATGTGCAGTTCTATCACCAAAACTCATTCATACAGAATATTAGAACTGAGGACACCAAAAGGGGTCCACATCCTCTCAAGCTCACTTATCTTCCAAAAACGTAGGTTATGTACTTTATCAGCTTAAATGCATGAGCCAGCATCCAGGAACTGCTACTGTACACACACACACACAGAGTAATCCGCATTCACTGATCCATTAACGTTAGTTAACTATTTCTAGATTCAAACCAATAGACCAACAATGCTGTTACAGTTCCGTTACTGATAGCGTTAATGATAACATAGGCCTATAAGCTATTTTCACTCACCAGGTAACTGGGGCGGTTTTGGGGGGGGGGGGGCCAGCAGGGGCCAGTGCCCCTGTAACACAGCCCTTGGACCCCCCCTATGGCCCCCCCTCGAAACGAAAAGTCTACGGCAGTCCTAATGAATTAGCGAAAGTTGGACACAATTTTAAACCAGCATGCCTTATGTTAAGTCAGCGCTGCGCAGCGCCGCAAAGTCAAACGCTCCTATTATTTTTTAATAACGCAGGTTAAAATACGGGAGATTTACTAAAATACTAATACGGGAGGACGGCGGGAAAGAAGGGTAAAATACGGGACTTTCCCCGGCCAAAACGGGATACTTGACAGGTATGAGTGAAAGCTGTCTGTCTTTAGTAACTGTTCAGCTTAGTTTGCCTGTACATTAAAATATGGCACATTATAAACTCAGCTGGTGGCTGAGACAAACCAGTCCTCCCCACTACCAGCAGCAGCAGCGGGAGGAGGAGGACAGGAGGGACTAAGTTGTTCGTAATTTCTAAACTTCACACAGTATGTTGATGTCAGGAATATGTAATATTTATTTTACTGACATGTTAAATTTGTTTGTTGTTTGTTGCTGTAAATCCTGTTGTTGCTCTAGAAACAACAAAAAATTTAAATAATATATTTAATTATTTAGTAATAAATAGGACTGATAAGAGCATCAGTAAAGAACTGAACCAATAAGGATTACCAATACAAGTGTGTCAATAAAATCTTAATGATCCCAACTCCTGAGAAAATGTCCGTCCCATCTCTGTGTCCTGGTTTTAAAATCCGTCCCAAATAAATTTATAATTGAACAGCCCTGGTCTACAGTAATCATAGTAATGTGTCTTCTTGCGACAAAATTAAACTGAATGCAGCATTGTAGACAATATTTTGTAATCCATGTTTCCATTGCATGGACAGCCTTTGGATATTGCTGGAAATTTTAATTATTATCACAACAATTTAATAATGCTTTGCATTTAAACAGCACTTTTCACAAAATGCGGTTGGTCTAACAGGAATGTTTTGTTTTGTGTAATGTAATTTAATAAATATATAACTAAGTTACTGAAAAGATCCTGTTACTTGAAACAAATAACTGTAAGTTACTGAAACATACTAAAACATTACATTATATACTAAACGGGACATTTTGATAGATTGAACTTTTCCTTTGTCTCATTTGTCTCCGATTGAATGTGCCCCTCTGGCAAAACAACTGGCCCCAGTCTGGCCCCCTCAATAAAATTGGTCTAGAACCGCCACTGCCAGGTAACGTTACGATAACATCAGCATCATCTGGCTTGTTTTCTGTGTTTCAGTAACTTTAACGTTCCTGTCATGGTGTCACATGGTGAGCGGCAGCAGCTTCTGCAGGCTTACGAAAACACTAAAAGAGTGTAGTTTGCGTTTGCTCGCGTTTCACACCTCCTTCAGTGATTCACATTAGTTAATTTCAAACTTGCGCCGAGTGACCGCCACACAGCTGTTTGGTAGCTGACGTCAGATCCCGGTCACAGGCCACGGAAGCCGCAAACATCAGTTCAGAGCTTCACAACACAAACGGGGTGAATTTATGAATGAACGTGTGAAAGTTCTGCCACAAAACGATGTTGTTGCGTATCATCTCGCTATTTTAAGTGGGTATACGCAAATCTTTGACTATTCTGGGTATACGGCGTATACCTGTGTATCACGTAGACTACAGAACCACTGCCCCCCCCACCCCCATGTATAATGGCTCCTACGCGTATGGGTACAAGGTTGTGAATAAGGTGTCATACGCAGAGGCTTTAAAAAGCATGGGAACTTATGAAACCAAGGACAATAGACCTATAGAGTAATTCCCCTACACCTATTAGTAATATCCCTGTTTGTTTATTTACAAAAGCTGGGATAGGGCGGCTGTGGCTCAGGAGATAGAGCGGGTTGGCCGTTAATCGGTAAGGTCGGCAGTTCAATCCCCATCTCCCCCAGGCTGCGTGTCGAAGTGTAGTGTCCTTGGCAAGACACTGAACCCCGAATTGCCCCTGGCTGTTCCGCCAGTGTATGAATGTTAGTTTCTGTTTGAGCACTTAGGCTCACTGTGTGAATGTGTGTGTGAATGGTGAATGCAAAAGTAGTGTAAAAGCGCTTTGAGTGGTCGAAAATGAATGGGAAGAGAGTGGGAAAGGACATCTGGCAAGTCAGTATAGCAAATATTACAGTTACTTAGATATGTATACAGATGGATCTAAAGATGAAAAGGACAAGGTAGAAATAAGAATATACCAACAATGAATGGCTAAGCATTGGGAAAAGATGATCAGGCGTCAGAAATGATGGCGATTATTGTAGGACTGCAGTGGTGAGGAAGTAAAACCTGACAGAGTGGTGTGTTGTGTTTATTCTGTAGCAGCCCTTTCTGGTATTCAAAATATTAAATTTAATAGAGAAGATTTGATGCTAGAAATTTCAACGTTTATTTAGATTGCAGAGACTTTGGATAGATGTGAGATTCTGCTGGGTACCTGCCCACGTGGGTATAAAAGGAAAAGAGAGCGCAGACAAAATAAAACGTCACCATATCACATTACATTAAAACCTCGCGGGAGCAAGGTGGCTCCAGGCGCCGAGTCCGGCGGCGGCAGTTGCTTTTCCCCGACTGCACCAAGTTGGAACCACACTATTGGCTGATCTCGCGGTATTTTTCGTTGCAAATTCCGCGAGATCAGTCACTGATCTCAGCTCACAGTAAGCTGCTGCAGGTAGAATGTGTCCGACTTGACGGCGCCGTTTCTATACCCCGCCCCTGCAGTCACCTGCAGCTCATGTTAGACTATCAAGTCGGCGAAAGTCAGCCGCCGTCATCTCGAACGCACCTTGCATCATGCGGCCGCTGGACTCGGCGCCTGCAGTCGACTTGCTCCCGCGTGGTTTCTAAATGTCATGTGACGTGCTGACGGTTTGCAGCGTTGACGAAAGTCGGACACAGTTTCTAACCAGCCTGCCTTATTTTAAGTCCAGCCTGCATCACGTTAAGCCAGCGCTGAGCAGCGAAGCATGAAGTCAAACGCACCTAATGAGTGTGCCATTGAAATAAAGAGCAGATCAGACAGGGTTAAGATGGTGTTGGATGCTGCAAGCAGATTCTTAGACCACTGGGGTGGTCAATGTAAACCATTTGCACTGGGAAATATTACCTATATACAGCAGGTGGCGGTAATGCGACATTTTGGATGCCAACCGCCACAAAACCTCGAAGAAGAAGATCTTTGGACCCGGAAATGAAACAGTTTGGTTCTTCTGTTCCTCCTGTAACGCTACCAGTCTTCCCGGAGTAAGTATGATGCTAAATAAAAGTATAGAGTAATACAGACTGAATGTCGTTTTGGTCGGACCCGTCAGCGAATCAGTAAGAAACAGCACCGCCGTCTCTAAAAGCATGCCGGGACAGTGTTTGGTGTTCTCCTTTGAGACACGGCGGGATGGCTCGTTTTTATTTGGATTTATTCTGGCCCAATCCCAATCACCCCCCTAAGCCCTAAGCCCTGAACCCTCACAGACTTTACTGACGTCACTTGGAAAGTGACTGAGTGCAAGAGGCTGCAAGGACTCAAAATGCTGTAACTAGGAACGGGACGGCCCTTTCCCACTTTATCACGTTACCTTGACAACGCTGAAAAACGCTGCACACTTTTTATTTTATGCTTTTGTCTGATTAATGAAGTCCTGCAGGCTCTTATAGTGACATCCACTCTACAGAGTGGAGGAGCGGTAAATGTCAATATATTTGTCAATAATCATGAATAGGCCGACACTATTGTTGGTCAAAACACACATCATTAAGTAAAAACTAAAATAAATAGTTGAATAAACAAAGTGTGTAGGCTAATAAGGTGTATTCCTCTGACTTTATGTGTTCTATGCACCATCTTAAGTTCAGAAAAATTCTAACAATATTAACATCAGCGTTGGTGTCAATGCTTGTTTGTTTACCGTTTTCTTCTTCTTCTCCTGTATAGGCGTATTTGCCGTGATATTTGTCTCGCTTCCGGGCTTCCCCTGGTAACCCCGTGTTTCACGTCATACCGCTATGAACTGTGGGCAATTCCCTCAGCCAAAGTCTGCAGAAATGCGGACTTACGGAAAGGGTCTAAAAGGGCTCAAAATGTCCGCGAGAGAGCCCTCAGCGACTTGACGATTTGACAGTGGGACAGCCCTAAGCCCTCACGGACTTCCCGGGAACGCGCCTCAAAGTCTGTGAGTCTGTGAGGGTGGAGATTGGGATTGGGCCTCTGAGTCGGATATGTCCGAGGAAGAACTCTTATGTTCTCTGATGAAAATAAATGTAGGGGCTGCTAGCAGGAGTGAATGCAACACAGATCCATAATAAGGATCGAGTCTTTACAGATGCTAAGTTGAGTCAGTAACAGAGCTTTTCCTCCTAGTAAGTAAGTGTGGGTTAGTGTGTTGTATGGAACAGGTTCCCAGCTACAGGCTGTGCTCCATTTGGCTCTGGTGCTGCAAGCTGGCACATGAGACATGCCACTGAGTGTCTGCAGAGCTGCTGATCAAACTGCAGTGGGAGAAAGTAACAAACTACATTACGTTGTATCCTTCTGAGGTACTTGTACTTGAGTATTTCTGCTTCACTGCATTTCAGAGGGAACTCTTGTACTGCACTTATCTAACACATTTAGTTACCTTTCAGATAGAGTTCATGTATAGCACCTTATAGAATATGATAATTTGTTACAGATTAAACCAGCAATGTATTGTTTTAAATCAATTCAATTACAAAGGCTAGCTTCAATTCACAACATTTATCCTTTAACAGTTGTCTCATTGCACTTTGCGTATAGATCAGCTCTAGACCGTACTCATAAAAGTAAAAATGGCAGACTGTTGGGTTTAGGGCATTGGTCTATGAGGCTTTTTGGTCCTCTGAACTTGATACATGTGCCACAGGCAAGGGCTGCTTCGTTAAAGGTTACTTCCTGTTGCCGATAGGTGGCGCTATGACTATGGGTGAATGTTTGCATGTAGGTGTGTTCAGGGCAGGTATCTTATCATACATACGTAGAAAACATATCTGATATCTGTTTCTGCAAAAAAATCACCTCAAATAAGTTGTGTAGTTGAATCAGGAGTCATTGTAATTAATAGTTGCACGCAACGCAATATGTTTTCTCATTAATGGAGTTAACTGTAGGACGAAATGCATTTAAATACATGCCATTTTTTGTTGCCTTAGTCGAGCAAATACGAGTGCATACTTTCATAACTTATCAGATGTTTGTTGCCTTATTGTATGTGCGCCAGCATGTTGTTTTGCTTGGAGAACATAGAATGGGAAAATATAACACTATTTGTTTTAAAGTATTACGGCTGAACAATTTTGGAAAATAATCTAATAGCTTTTTTTAATCTATATTGCGATTTAATATGCAAATTTTTAAGCTCTTTATCTTCTGTATTATTCAAAATAGACAAGCAATAAAACATTGTATAGTACAACCAACACAGTATTAGATAGATTAAACATACACTTTTTTCCTGCACCCCCCGCAGCCGGTCGATGCTGCTGGTGAGCAGCGCACTGGCTGTAACCAGCTGTAACTCAGGACAGACTGGGCCTCTTTCGGACCGGTGAGTTTGGTTTGAAACGGCGTCACAGATATTCCCTGAGCTGACTGGTGGCTGTGTGTGAGTGACACATTGCGTGTGCCGATCGCCACAATACACTACTGTACTACATGTGTCTTTCTGTTGTGTATTTTCACTGCCTGCCAAGGTGGTGGATGGTTTGAGGATTTCACGCGCCATGCCACCGCCAACATTTTACCCGCGGGTGCTAATTATATTCCCTTTTTAACACTAAAGTTTAATCCAGCCTTTGCGATTAGAAAATCTAATTTTATCATATCGCGATATTATTGCAAATGCAATTAATCGTTTAGCCCTACTAATTATTAAGTAAATCTTTATGTGTACCGCTTATGTCACATAAAACAACTCATCAGCCGCCTCGTTAAGTGAGTGGACTGTTTGTGTAGCTTAAATAAATGTTTAGTGGAATGCATTTGGTTTACTCTCTTTTCAAACGGGTGAATCCAAATTAGTGCCTTGGTCATCCCGTCTTGTATATGTGTGCATGTTAAATACTCAGGTACTAATTAAAGCCCTCGCACGTGTAGCACTTCGGGATGTGCCGCAGGTGTGCTGTGCTATGAGAGGCCATTTAGGGTGAAAACATTGAAAAACAGACACATGCACACGGAAAATTGTCACATACACACTGACAATGTGCGCACACACTGAAAACTGTCACACGGGCACTGACAATGGGCACACACACACTGACAATGTGCGGACACACACTGAAAACTGTCACACGCACTGATAATGTGCGCGCACCACCAACACGCGGCAAGACACGGACATCACTGAAATTAGATTCCTGTCCTAACTTTCAAAATAAAAGCATAGGTAATGATTAAAAATGGATTTGAGTGTGAGTGATATTCCTGGTACTGAGAGATATTGTGTATCTTAGCAATTATATGAACAGTTAGTCATATGCTCATAGATTTAGGAACAATATTCAGTTTAGCATCCCTAAACCTACAGGGAGGGATTATTTATTGCATGTCACATTTAAAGGGGCATTATGTAGTTTCCAGCGGCCACTAGCAGTGCGGTTTTAAGATTGCAACCAGGTGTGTGCTCCGTACGCGTGCTCGCTTGAACTCATGAGCGAGCAGAATCCGAAACACAACCGCTTTCATACAGAAATCCTGCAATAAACGCAGGAACACCAGCATGCAGGCTGTGGCTTTTCACTCAGACATGTTCAGGCTCTGTTACTTCAACGTTCCCATCTCAGAGGCGGATCAATACCGGCGCCTCAACGTTACTTCATTCAGCGCAGCGAGACACCAACATATCGGCACAGTACTCCCGAAAAAAGGCAAATTGAGAGCGGCTATAGACAGGTGGGGAGTCAGCTTCACACAGCATGATGGAAACTCAGGTAAACTCCCTCTGCAACGTTACAGTAATAGTTTTATCAGGTGCAGGTTGAACTAATCCACGCTCGTTACATGATCACGGTACATTTACTGCATTTAGCCGACGTGCTACATCGTTAGCTCGCCTGTTGCTTTTCAGTAACTATCTTTACTATCGTGTGAATCTGTCACCGGAGGCTCAGCAATGTCAGCACAGCTATATTGGATGATAATGAAACGGGCAGTGAGCTGGACTGAATATTATTAGATTGTGTTACATTTTATAACAGACCGCAGTAACGTTAAGTAACTTTACAGTAACTAGTGTTAGTGGCTGGCTCTTCCTCTGGGTTGTATATTTTGTGGGTCATGTTAGTTACAGCGACTGAGAGGTGGAGAAGCTGTGTACCTATCAGTAAAAGGCAATAAAGCTAAATTGAACGTTACGAAGCAAACAGCGACGGGTCCGGGCTAATGCAGCGTTAGCTAGCTGCTCGTGGCTGCCTCACTATGGGATAGTAAACACATCGCTCCACATTAGCTTTTTACCGTTACAAGATTTCTTGCAGGCTTTGACAAGTTGAGTTTATGTTGGAGTCTGTGTTGTGCTAGGAGCAGGTCTTTCTTAGTGTTAGCAGACAGACAGACATTCCATGTCGTATGTTGCAGTGTCGTCGCTGCTGAGTGCAAAGTAGACACAGCCAGAGGCTCGGGAGCGCGCATGCAGGTGTCAGTCACTGGATTTCGCGGAAAATCCGACCCGGAGCTTTCGATTAGGAATATGAATACCTGCCTTCAGAGTTACTAGCCAAACCCGGCAAGAGGATCATTTCAATGTCAGATTCCAACCCCTTCACACACAGGCAATAAAAAAGAATTAATTTTTGTAGAAAAACTACATAAAGCCCCTTTAATTTTTGCTCCTCACATTCAGATATTTTATAAACTTCATCTCTATGTCTTCTTATTCACATGAAACCTACAACAATTCACTTTATGATCTACAAAATGCAATAATTTGCTGAGCTTATACACATTATATATGAATTTTGACCATGGATATATTTAGCTAGCTGCACCTGTGACTTTCTGTTACAATGAAACAACTTCCTGGCACACTGAAATTACTTTATACACTTAGAGACACACACGCAAGTAGCCTGTGTCCTACTCCGAAGTTTGTGTGGCATGAACATTTATTTTGAAAGTTGGGACAGGAATCTAATGCCGGTTTCAGACCAAATGCGATTTTCCGCCTCGCAGGGCTTTCCTCGCGCGAGTACATTCGCTGCAAGTGTTCACACACAACGCGAGAAGGCGATTTTAACGCGATGAGGTGAATAAACACAACTCGCCATTACTACAACTGTATGAAACCAAAGTAAACATTTTCGGTGATTAAATAGCAATAAACGGATTAAACTGATGCCGAAATAACCACAACATGATGCAGATTTGTTAAACATTTGAATTCATGCTTTGTCAGGTCTGTCAGCAAGACAGTGTAACCGGTTTCACCCCCGAGTACGTACTGCGCGGTCTTGACTCGAACCGGCGACCTCGGTGTCGGGAGGCGGACGCGCTGACGAGGAGGCTAAAACCCATGGGCCCTAGCGTGCCGTCGCCAGTGCGTCTCTTAAGGTGTCGGGGAGTGAGGTTTACTCACTGCACTGCCTCGCAGGCTTCCGTTACACTCACCCCCTAAACCTCACTCCCATCCGGTCCACGGCACCAATGTAACCGGTTTCACCCCGAGTACGCATTCGCGCGGTCTTGACTTCGAACCGGCGACCTCGGGTCGGAGGCGGACGCGCTGACGAGGAGGCTAAAACCCATGGGCCCTAGCGTCGTCGCCAGTGCGTCTCTTAAGGTGTCGGGGAGTGAGGTTTACTCACCGCACTGCCTCGCAGGCTTCCGTTACAACAGCAGGACAACAACTTCTAAAATGTTTGTTTTCTGAATGGAGTTTGGATCGATCAGGGCTGTGCTATGCTAACTTGGTCACAGTAAAGTACAATGACAGCTTTAATAAAGTTACAGACACATGTTTTCTGAACACACCAGGTAGTTCAACCTCCTCGCTTTCTTTTCTCCAAGTAATGTCCAGCTTTGTCCCGTTTTTATATAAATATGAAATCGTAGTCCGACAGAGCTAACGACGCTCACAACAATACTGTAACCGGATGTGCATGGAATCTAGCTGCTGAGAAGCTCCAGTCAAGATAAATCAACGTTGAAATCCCCAAAATTAAAGTAAAACGCTAATTTAATAAAAACATTTAACTCCGAGCTCCTCCTCCGAGTAAACGGCATAGTTGTCAGAACCGAATCCGACCAACTTGTGGGTATTTATTTCTCCGAAGGTTGGAGCGCTGCTCCCTGCTCCTCTAGCCCAAGTTTAGCAGCTGTCACCCGGCCTGCAGATTTTCAATCCCCCGCTCTGCCCGGCCCTCTGCACACAACGCTCTGAAGCCTCGGTGACGTATGGACAATCTCAACACTGATAGGCTATCGCGACTCAGCGTCACGCGACTTTTTCACTTGAGTTGAAAATATTCAACTCACGCGAATTCCATCGCGTTGCCTTCGCCGCCGCCGCCCCGCCTCTTCAGCGCCAGCCTACCGACTGGAAATCGCGGCTCTACGCGTCCTTGCATTGACTTCACATGTAAACTCACCGCCCCAAACGCTCGATTCGCGTTTGGTGTGAAAGCACCATAAGGCTTCCTGTTACACAACAACAG
Organism: Lepomis macrochirus; assembly: GCA_024633595.2. NCBI lineage: Eukaryota > Metazoa > Chordata > Actinopteri > Centrarchiformes > Centrarchidae > Lepomis > Lepomis macrochirus. The sequence continues at coordinate 35,529,403 of JALXJV020000012.1, forward strand.
CCTCCGGGCTCAATGAAATAATTTTACATGCACACACTCAGATACACCTGTAGGCTATTTCAGTGATTTCCGTGTGTTTCCGCTGGTGGTGCACGCCCATTGTCAGTGCCTGTGTGACTGTTTTCAGTGTGTGTGCGCACATTGTCAGTAGGGGTGGGAATCTCTGGGCACCTCACGATTCGATTACGCCTCAGAGGGCTGCTATTCGATTATATAACGATTATTGATACATCTTGATGCATCATATTTTTTCTATACAGGCATACAGCTGATAATTAATATTACTTCATTACTAATTTAGCTAATGTTTTTTAGCAACTTTTACGCGACCCAAGGACGCTTCACACATAGTTACAGTGACAGAACAAGAAGAATTGGAACAGGATTGAATGCCTGGGTAAAGACCTGTGTTTTAGTAGATCTTTTAAAGTGTCCAGACAGGGAGCGTCTCTGTGGGGATGAGTTCCGGGGGGGGGGTGACGCTGAAGGCTGCGGAGTCTGGTGTGGGGGACAGAGTGAGCTCTTGTACAGGGAGATGTTAGCTAGCGCTAACAGCCTTCACTATTCCAGCCGTTGGGGAAACTACAGACTTTTATTAATTGTCACACAGCGACCTACGCTGCACGTTTACTACCAGACTGAAACTTACTGCTAATATATTTCATCGCTAACTTTCACCGTCACGTTCAGCCGCTCTCTCTCTCTCTGTCACTGCCGGCCTCACACACACAGCTGCAGAGCGTCACCCTGCTCGCAGTGTGCGAGTTAAAATAATTACTTGTGCATTGATATTAATGATTGTGTGACATTTTGGGGTTATTCATTCCACAGCGGTGACGAATATAGGGGGACACCATAGACTGTATATATATATATGTATATATATATATATATATGTGTATGTATGTGTATATATATATATATATATATATATATATATATATATATATATATATATATATATATATATATATATATATATATATATATAAAAGTCCCCTCTCACCCCTTGTGGGGTGGTATGTGTTATCCTCTACCAGAGGCCTGGGAGTTTGAGGGTTCTGCGCAGT